>PVHP010000870.1:0-123891 GCA_004024765.1 Zapus hudsonius
GATTTCAGAACCTTTTCACCCTGTGCATCACTGCCCGACTTCCCCATGGTCCTATCATCTCAGGTTCATAACTTTTCTTAATTGACATTGGTGCCCTTTAAACTGGAAAGGACATAGGGATCTTCTAGTCCTTAACTCTCAGTTATCAGGTGATGGACATGAGGTCAGAGGTGTTAAGGGGTATGCTCAGGTTGACACAGTTAGCTGGTACTAAAGCTTGATAACAATAAATTATATATACATTCACATAGGAGGTACTTGCACTAAGTTTTCCACAAATTTAGGATAGAATTAATGAATTTGTCAATTCACGACAATGACATGATTTATTTTCATCATGACTTCGGTTGTTAGTATCATAAAATACAATTTGAATTCTGGCTGTGCTACTTAGTGGTTGTAGCACTGTGTATTAATTAACCTCTCCAGCCCTCAGTATTTTCACATATAGAAAAATAGCACCAACTGTCGTGGCTAATTCATAGAGGGGTTGTCATAGAATTAGGTTATATAAGGGTTATGAAGTTTTTAGGATGTGTGGTGGAATCTTCTTGGTCACTCGTATATAAAATTATGTCATCTGCAAATAGAGTATTTGGAATTCTTCTCTACCGTTTTAAATCCCTTTAATTTCTTTCTCTTATCTTATTTTTTGATCTATGGCTTTAAGGGTGTCATGGTTTGATACAGGTGTCCCCCACAAACAAATGAATGTGTTCTCAGTGATCGATCCTCAGCTGATGGCAGTTTGGGTTTTACAACCTCAATGAAGCTGTGTTGTCAGGGGCGGGCTTATGGGGTTATAAACCAGCTTACCCTTGCCAGAGTTTGGCACACCTTCCTGCCGCTGTTTGCAGTGCTGTGGCAGAGGTGATGTCCATCCCTCTGCTCATGCCATCGTTTTCCCTGCCAGGATGGAGTCTCCCCTCGAGTCTGTAAGCCAAATAAACCCGTTCCTCCACAAGCCGCTTTGTTTGGGTTCTTTCTGCGCAGCAACTAGAAAGCTGACTGCAACAAAGGGATAATGTTGAAAAGCAAAGGTGAGAGTATGAGGCACCTTGTCTTGCCCCACACATGCATGATGAATGGGAACACTTCTAGCTTTTCTCCATTTGGTGTGATCTGAACCCTGTGTACTTTGTAAATATGTTTTATTATGCTGAGATAATGTCCTTACAATCCTAAGCTCTCTAGTTGTATTGTTTCAAAGGCTTTCTCTTCATCTGTTAAAATAATCATGTAATTCTTGTGTTTATGTATGTGGTGAATTACATTTATCAAATTCCATATATTGAACCATCCCTTCATCTCTGGGGTGAAACCTACTTGATCAAGATGGATGATGCTTTTGATGTGATCTTAAATTCAGTTTGTGAGGATTTTATTGAGGATTTTTGCACCTAAGTTCATTAGGGATATTGTAATTTTCTATTTTTGTTGTGTCTTTCTAATTTATGCAATAGAGTAATTCTGTCTTCATAGAAGGAGTATGGGAGCATTCCATCTTTTTCAATTGTGCAAAGTAATTGGAGAAATGGTTTTAGCTCTTGACTGAAGGTTGTATAGAACTCAGCAGTGAATCCATTTGGGCTTGAACTTTTTTTTCCGTTGGGAGATTTTTAATGACTTTTCCAATTTCCTTAGAAGTAATTGTTTTAATTAGGAAGTCTATCTCTTCTGGATTTAGTTTCAGAAGGTGATATTAGTTAAGGAATCCATCCATTTCTTCCAGGTTTTCCAATTTTGTGAAATATAGGGTTTTTAAAATATTCCCTGTTGATTCTTCCAATTTTGTTGGTGACACTTGTGATGTCTCCCAGTTAATGATCTTGTTGATTTGAGTCTTCTCTTTCTTTCTTTTGGACAATTTGGCCACTGGTTTATCAATCTTGTTTAATTTTTCAATGAACCATCTCGTTGTTTCATTAATTTTAAAAATTGTTTTCTATATTTCCAATTCAATGATTGTTGCTTTGATCTTGATAAGTTCTTTCCATCTGGTACTTTGGGTTTGTGATTTTCTGGCCTTTTAACACCTTCAAATGGATATTTAAGTTAATTATTTGAGATCTATCTGTTTTTGTAATGTGTACATTTAGTGCTGTAAACTTCCCTCAGAACTAGCTTCATTTTGTGCCATAAACTTTTGGTATGTTGTGCTTTCATCTTCATTCAGTTTGATAATTTAATGATTTTGTTTCTGATTTCTTAAACAACCCATTCATTGTTTAATAGGGAGTTGTTCAGTCCCCAGGAATAGGTGTATTTTCTGTTGTTAACTTTGTTGATTTCTAGTTTTAATGCATCATGGTCAGATATGATGCAGGGAATTATGCCAATTTTTCTCAATTTGTAGAGACACACTTTATGCATGTCTAATGTATGGTCTATCTTGGAGAAGGTTCAATGAGCTGATGAGTGGAATTAGGGTGGAATGTTCTATAGATTTCTTTTAAGTACATTTGAACTATGGTGATGTTTAGCTCCAATGTTTATTTTCAACTTGGAGGATATGTCTAATGATAATAGTGGGGTGTGACAGTATCCTCCTATTACTGTATTGGGATTTATATCTGTTTTATTATCTAGTAAATTTTGCTTTATAAAATTAGGTGCCCCTGTGTTGGTGCATATAAGCTTATGATTATAATATCCTCTTGTAGTATTGTTCCTTTAATAAGTATTAAGTAACCTTCTTTAGTTGCTTTGATTGCTTTTGGTTTAAAGACAATTTTGTCAGAAATTAGTACACCTACTTTTGCTTGTTTTGTATTTAGGTTTGCTTGGAAAATATGTTTCCATTCTTTCACCCTTAGGTGGTATTAATCTTTAGTTGTAAGGTGTATTTCTTGTAGACAGCAAATGGATGGATCCACCTTTCTGATCCAACCTGTTTACTTGTGTCTTTTGGTTGGAGTTGAGGCCATTAATGTTTTGAGTTATAATTTTTAGGTGTGAGTTAATTTATGTCATGTTGAAGGTTTTGTGGAGTTTGCTGGAGTTGTGCATATTGGTTCATCTCCTAAGTGTGGAGTGTTCCATGAACTATTTTCTGCAGGGCTGTCTTTGTGTTCATGAAATAATATAGCTGATTTAATCATGAAAGTTTTTTCTTTTGCCTTCTATTATGAGGAATAATTTTGCTGGATATAGTAGTTTGGGATGGCAGCCATGGTCTTTTACCTTTTTAAATACCCTATTCCAACCTATTCTGACTTGAAGTTTCCAACAAAAAGTCAGATATAATTCCGATGGGCTTACCTCTGTATATAATGTGCTGTTTTTCTCTTATAGTTTTTACTATTCTCTGTTTTCTGTGTTTATTATTTTGATTATTGTGTGATGTGGGGCGTCTCTTCTTTTGTCTTGTCTGTTTGGAGTTTTGTGTATCTCCTGTACATGAATTGGTCTCTCTTTTTAAGGTTGGGAAATTTTTCTTCAGTAATGTTGTTGAAGATATTCGCTATCTCATTGACCTTTATTTCTTCTTGTTCTCATATGCCTATGAACTGAGTATTTGTTCTTTTAATGGTATTCCAAAGTTCCCTCATGTTGTGTTCACACATTTTTTTTAACTCAACAGTGTTTTTGGAATCACAATCTAATTCTTCTTCCTTGTCTTTAAGTTCCAATATTCTTTTTTAAAAAATATTTTATTTATTCATTTTCAAGCAGAGAGATACAGAGAGAGAGAGAGAGAGAGAGAGAGAGAGAGAGAGAGAGAGAGAGAGAGAGAGAGAGAGCGCACCAGAGGCACCACCTTGTGGGTCTGGCTTATGTGGGTCCTGGGGAATTGAACCCGGGGCCTTAGGCACTGGAGGCAAGTGCCTTAACCTCTGAGCCATCTCTCCAGCCCTAAGTTCCAATATTCTGTCCCCCAGGTGGTCTATTTTGTTGGTGAGGCTTTTGTGGGAGTCTTTTAAGAGGGTTATTTCATTTCTGCTTTCTGTTATGATTTTCTTGAGTATTTTCATCTCTTGCCTGAATTTTATTTTCATTTCTTGGTTTGACCTTCTTATTGTTTCTTGAAGTTCTTTATTGAATTTGGATATGTCCTCACTGAGTTTGTTCCGTTGGCCTGTGAGCTCATTGACTTTTTTGATTCTCTTCAAATTCCTTTAGCTTTCTGTTGATCTCTTTTTGATTGACTTTAATTTCATTAATCTATGTATGGAGCACTCTTTTCTGATTTTCTTAAGCTTTCTTGAGCCATCAATGAGTTATTTTTGCTGATTATCTTCCATTTCCTTCAAGTTCATTTTGTTGCCTTTCTTTTTTTTTCTTTATTGTCCATAATGATTTACATTGTTTAGTGGGCCAACCATGAGTTGTTATCCCCAATTCCCCGTTGCCCCCCTTCCCCATCCCCAGTCAGCTAGATATCCTCCTCCGTGGGCCATCTGTATCAGTCTTTGTGGTAGGGGACCATGGATAGCCTAGTATTCAGCCAGGTTCTCATGACCCAAGTGTGTTGTTACTGAGGGGTGCCAAGTCTCTGATATTCTCCCCCACCACGGCTCTCACAATCTTTCTGCCCCCTCTTTTGCTCAGTTCCCTGAGTCGTGGTGGGTGAGTATTGAGGCTGTTTTGGTGTTGTGAGCTTAGGGGTTTTTGTGTCGAGATTCATTGGTTTCTGTCACACTGGCTTATCCTTTGTTGATTGAGTGGCTATGGCTGTGGGTCCCTTGTTCATCCAATCATTCTCTGTGGGGTTCCATATGGACCCTCCCCCGTATGACTGTGGTGGCTCATCTCATGCCAGGATCTCAGCTTTCTGCCTGCAATCGGTTGGTAGGGTTATATGGGCCACAGCTCCCTCGCTGTATCCTGAAAAATACAAACACAATCTCCATCGGAGAATGAGGTCAGTATCAGTTAACAAGTATACAACAATCTGGATTACCTAGCTTTTATTTTCAAAAGCCTCTCAGGCAGTCACTCACATAGTGCATCTTTTCTTGGTAGCCCAAGAGTATGTGATCCATTGCATATCGCCCTGAATCCCCGGTTCCAATCAAGGGTTCCCCCTCACTGAGTGGAATATTTGGCTGAAATTAATAGCTGTTGATTGTCTCCCCCAGGCTCAGGCTCCTCCATTGCACACGTGCTCCTTTCTTGGTTTCCTTTTCTCTCCCAGTGGGAGGTGTGGTCAGCCTACTCATGGCCTCAGACTGTGTTTCATGCCAGTGGTCTGTTTACACCAGCTGTCGTTGTTCAGCTGCCCCTGGCAGCTTGTGTAGTGTCTTCCAGCACTGCACTAACTGCCATGTGGGGGCTGGTTACCATTCCTGACCTCGAAGAGTCTCTCAATGCTGAACGATGGTATTCTGTGGTTTCTTCAGCAACAGGGTTTTGCCTCAGGCCTGGGGAGGGCGTTCAAGAGCCTTGACAGAATTCTGTCTTGTTTTTGTAACCTCATGGGTCACTTTGTTCTACAGCTCAGTGAGGGAAGGAACCAGTGGCCGGGACCTGGGGCTGTCAGACTGCTCAATTGTTCACAGACTTAGACATTCTCCACTACTACTCATGGCCCCTCTTACCAGGTGACACCCTCTACTTACTCTTTAGGTTACAGTATGCTCATGAGAATTTTATGTTTTTGAACCTAATTTGGTTTGGCCTCATGTTTGAGCCATTTCCCTCCCCCCTTTCCTTACCCCACACTTATACCCTCTCAGTTCTTTCTACTAGTTTGGATAAAGAAAACGGTTATCCTGGCTAAGGACCGCATATGAGGGAGAGTATGCGGCGTTCCATTCTCTGTTCTTTTGAGTGTTCGCTTAGTAAGATCTGCCAATTCATTGAGTTATCTTTTAATTTTTTAAAAATATTTTTTATTAATTTATTTGCAACCTGAGAGAGCTAGAGAGAAGAGAGATAGAGCGAACAGATGCACCAGGGCATCCAGCCACTGAAAACTCCAGATGCATGCACCACTTCGAGCATCTGGATTACGTGGGTAGTGGGGAATCTAACCCATGTGTTCAGCTCTGCATGCAAGCTCCTTAACCACTGAGCCATCTCTCCAGCCCACCCCCTCTTTTGATTTTCAATTTGAATTCTTTTTGCCTATCTTTTGTTTCCTTCAGCTATTCTTGGAGGTCCACTTTGATTACTCTTTATAGAGTTGTTTCCAATCAACCGGTGATTTGTTCATTATCACATTAAGGTTGTTCAAAATGTTCGTCAAGATTTTATTCTGAGATTCTATGTCTTGGGTTTCCTCTAAGCTTTCATTGGAGGCTTCATTGTGGAACTAGTTAGTCCTGGTGGGAATCCCTCTGCTGGGTTTTGTGTGGTGTTTGCTTCGTGTTGTGGGCTGCCCATCCTGAGATCAGTTGGTCACTTAGGATGAAGCAATAGCAGCCCTTGTATGGCCTGGGTTGGGTGGCCTGGTCTAAATTGATTACAGTGGGTTTGGGATTAAAATCACTGGACTGGGTGTGCTTGAGCCTGAACAGGGTCTAATTTGTGTGTGCCATGTCCTGGCCACTCTAGATAGAGCCTTGGGAGGCTTGGCTTGCTTGGTGACCATGGCGGGTATTGAGCTTCCAGATCTATTTCCAGTCTAGCTTTCTGGGGCAAGATCAGCTCCAAACTTCTCCAGAGGGCTGGAGATGTTCAACAGTTGTCTCAGCTTTAGCCCCTTTTCAGGAAAAAAAAACATTGTTGGGGTTCTGCAAGGTGAGTGTGGGAAGTAGAATCAAAGCTGGTGGGCTGCTCACTGCAGACCTTTTCTGGCTTGTTCTCTCCAGAGCAGCTCTGGAATGAGTCTACACTTTTGTGGAACCTGGCCTTTCACACCATCTCACAGTGGCATGTAACCCTTTCCCCCTTTTCCCTTCCACTGGTTGCTTCCTTACCAGCAAGGCACCCTGAAATGGCATCTAACCTTGGTGAGTAACCCAGGTGCTCAGCCCTGTCTCACAGTAATGAGCAGCCCAGCTCCCTTCTGCCCATCTGCCTGCTTCTTCCCTCCACAATGGCGCACTGGAATGCCCAGTATCTTTTATTTGTTGAACTTCCTTTACACCCAAGTGGAAAGGATGTAGGCATCTTCTAGTCCCAAACTGTCAATTTCCAAGAGACATGAGGTATTAATTTTTTTCCAAAATGATATAGCACATTTATAGCTCAACCTGATAATAAATTATATACACATAGTCCTTGTTTTACAAAACACTTTCATTTTATATAGACACACACATCTGTTTCCTCAAATACCTATCCTAAATCAGTCACTATAGCAGTCCTGTAATTGAGTCAGAACCATCTCCTATGTGTGAAAGAAATCAAGATCTAACACATACACAAATATGAGTTCCTGATAATTATGACCTAGAATGATCATAAAATTTGGGTTTGAATCCTGGTTTCCTTATTTACCGGCTGTGTGACCTTACGTCCATTAACCTTAGCCTCTCCATTTTCATCTTCTCTATGAGGCTAACAGAAGCTGTCAATTCAGGGAGCACATAAAGCTACATCAAGATGAGAAGACAGAGTGTGTGCTGCTCATCATGGAGTCTATGTGGAAATGGGGCATGTAGTTGTGTTTTCATTCAGAGCTCTTCCCAACAATCTTTTCTGTACCTCTAATCCTTGGTGAAAATCCCTCATGAGAAAGGTCATCCCTCCAATTTTGGGGGGTTAATATTTGAAGAGGTTTTGATAAAGAGATATTTTAATAAGTCCACATTCTTGGTTTGAACTTCTTAGCCATTCTAACTTGTAGGATGAAGGGGGCAGGGGGGAGTAATATATTAATGATCCAATAATTAGTCCAATTCTTGATATTAGGATAGTACTTAGGTGTTCTCTCAATGAGGATTAAGATGATTCAACTATTTACACTGAACAGTTTCTGTGTGTGTATGTCTCTCCCTCTCTGTGTGTGTCTGTATGTGTATCTCTCTGTGTGTCTGTGTGTATCTTTCGCCATCCCCCCTCTGTGTGTGTGTGTGTGTGTGTGTGTGTGTGTGTGTGTGTGTGTGTGTGTGTGGTGGGTGCACACATACATGCCCCTGCCACGCCCCAGATGCAATTGCCTGTGGCAGGAGCAGAATTTTTGGTGTCCCTCTCAGGTGTTCTTCTGCTTGTTCATACTGGGAGCTGGAGTCTTCTTCAGAGCTCATGGGGTTCCAAAGATCCTTGAGTATCTGCTCCCCTCATGACTGGGTAGCAGGCTTGCATGGCCAAGAGCAGCTGTTTTACACGCGATCTGACAATTTGATCTCCAGCAGTCAGGTATCCTCAGACCTTCATGCATGCAGGTCAAATGTTGAACTGTCTCTAGCTTTTAGTTTATCTTTTTATTTATTTGTGGGGATAGAGTGAGAGAGCAAGACAGAGAGAGAAAGAGAAAGAGAGAGTGAGAGTGAGATAGAGTGTTTTGCCCATAGACTCAGTCATTTTTCATTAAAATTCCTATTTCTGTAGTGTCTCCATGTTCATTTCTGTTTGTATTTATGTGTGAGTTTTTGCTCTGCTTTGCTTGGTCAGCAAACAATGTTTTTTATAGCTTTATAAATTTTTGGAGAACCAACACTTTGTTTCTGGTAACAAAAAAGAGATTTATTGAGAAAAAGATGGAAACCCTCAAAGTATCAAGACAAGCATGTTTAGGATTTCATATGGCTCCCAAAGAAGAAAAGGACAGGATAAAAAAGAATAAGACATTTCAATTTATTTATATAGATTTCAGTTTCTTTTTTAAAATTAATATCTTTTTTATGAGTAAGTATATACATTATATGAGCAAATATTATGAAGGTGTCCCCATTTCCTTTCTCTCTCTGTCCCCTACCCACTAGGGTCCTTCCTCAGTATGCATCCTGGATCTATCCGTAGGTTAGGGGGTTATGAATTGCACCAGAGGTAGCCAGTTTTTCTTTCCCCTTTGTGTGCTATTGCTCACGGGGTCGATGTCTCTGGATATTCTCCCCCACCATGGCTCTTACATTCTTTCTGACCCCTCTTCCACTCAGTTCCCTGAGTCATAGTGCATGAGTTTTGAGTCTACTTTGTTGTTGAGATCTTAAGTATCTCTGGACCTTTGCCCTGGGTTGTGATGGGTATCATTGGTGTCTGTCTCCATTGACCTTTCATGGGTTATCAGACTTGCTGTGGTGATTGGTCTCCTGTTTGTCTTGTCACTTTCTCATGGGTTTAATTTGGGCCCTGTGTGAAGGCCAGGGGTGGTTTGTCTCCTGCCAGGATATCAGCCTTCATCCAATGTCTTGTTGGTGGAATCTTTCATGAATATTTTGTCATTTTCAAGGTACTTTCTTTCATATCCTTGGCTGTATTTACTCCTACGTATGTTTGATTCTATCAGAAATGGAATTATTTTTCAATTTCTTCTTCAGATTGTTCATTTTCAGTGCATAGAATTAATATTGATTCTGTGTGTATGATGTGTGTGGACATGCCATGACATATGAGGAGGTCAGATGATCACCCTGGGGTGTCAGTCCTCTCCTTTCATACATTTTGAATTAGGATTTCTCCTGTATTTGCCACTTGAAAAGTCAAACTTGAAGACCTTGCCAGCTTCAGGATTCTCTCGATTCAGATTCCCATTGCCATCGTCACCAGGGATCAGAGACACATGAGCTAATTCATATCTGGCTTTATATATGTACTGATGATTTGAATTCCAGTACCCCCATTGACAGAGCAAGCAATGTCTGCCACATTGTCCATCTTAGGGGCAAAGTGAGAAAGTACACCTGACAAGGTGTGACCTTTCTCATCAGGCTTCTACCTCCAAGCCCACACCTCACATGCATCTGCTCCCATTTAATTGGCCAAAAGTTTATCATAGTCAAAGGTGTTTTATAGGATTTTCAAAGTGCAATCCTAAGTGGAAAACCTGAGAAGAAAGAAAACATGAAGTAACCTAATGCCTCTACCTTCCTAATCACATACCATGTTTTTCTGGCTCACATACACTGAATCTGATAATGTGCTCCACATAAGAAAGAATTACAATGCTACTTTTAGAACTGTCATTCTCAGTGTTGAAGATCTTTGGGATTTTCTTAGTAGTCTATTAATAAAGCCTATATGATTCATCTGTATTTGGAGACCTGTATACTATTTTACTCTAATTATTGTTAGTCTTCAGTACATTGAGTATTTAGTAAGTATATAATTATATAGTTTTCGTATGCAGAATTTAACAGATTTCCTAAACATCAGAAGCAATTTGTTAGTAAGATCATATTGGCAATGTTAAATCAAGGGAAAGTTATTATGACTAAATGGGAGACAAGGAGGGGTCAGGGAATCATTGCATCATATATTGCAATGGGTAATTTGAATTCAAATATCCTCTAGAATCTAAATTCAGGAAATCAAACCTTCACACTCATATGTAAATAACATTGTAGAAAATGCAACCTTCATCATGGTTGAAGATTTAGATTATTTCTGTTTTTCTTTAGGCAATAACTGGTAGAGACAAGTGTATAACCCCAGACTTCTAAGATGACAAGCACTTATTTGGTCACGGCATGCTATCACAGGCAGGTCATTCCAGCAGACACAGCCAGACAATCTTAGCTCTACTTCTTTCAAACAGGAGAACCCTTCAGCATGCTCACTCCTATCTGTTCAGAAACAGTCAATAGTGAATGGTTGTTATCATATCTTTAATATATCAAATCAGAGCATTTATGAGACAAGGTTTCTGCATCCAGTTAGCCAATTATCTTCTATCAGGACAGAATCAAGTAATGAAGAAGACTTCTATTTCAGTTGCAAAAGGAAGCAAAAAGTTAATTAACATTGTTGTTTCACAAATATCTCTGAACAGAATAATGGAGGTAAATTTATTTATGTGTTACACAAAATGATAAGCATTCAGGATTTATAGATGTTATGCTTCTGTAGCACTGAGTGAGCTATTAGTTGATATAACCATATTGTCTTACTAAGCTGAACTTAAGTTGTGTAGGAATTTTGTTGTGTTTCATTCATGTGTGCAGCACAAGCATTACTGTGTTTTAACAGCAAATCTGCCAGGAATCTCAGAATCTGTGACCTTAGCAGTAGCCCATTTTCTTCGGCACTCTCCTCATGGCACCTTTGATTTCCTTGTTCCTCAGACTGTAAATCAAAGGATTCAGCATGGGAATCACCAATGTGTAGAAGACAGATGCAAATCTGTCAAAGGAGGAGGAACCTCCAGAACTGGAATTCAAATAGACAAAGATACTGGAGGAATAGAAGAGGGACACAGCTGTCAGGTGAGAAGCACAGGTGTTGAATGCCTTGGTCCTGCCCTTAGCTGAGGTGATCTTCAGGATGGACCTGATGATATAACCATAGGATGTCATGATTGCTAGGAAATTTGCCATCGCAAAGATCATTGTTAACACAGCAAGCAGTACTTGTACAAAGAATGTGTCCGTGCAGGACAAATTTACCAGCTGGGGCAAGTCACAGAAGAAATGCCTGATGACATTAGGTCCACAGAAGTGGAGCTGGAGCAAAGCACACACCTGAGACAAAGAACCTGTGAGTGCAGCTGTATAGGTTCCCAGCATCATCCGAACACAGAGTGTGGGTGACATGATTGAAGAATACAGAAGTGGGTTACAAATGGCGGCATATCTGTCATAAGCCATGACTGTCATGATGCAAGCTTCACTCATCCCCATGGTGGAAAAAACAAAGTATTGAACTATGCAACCCACATAGGTGATAATTTGTTTTTTCTTGAAGAAGTTGGAGAGCATCTTGGGGACCGTGGAGGTGACATAGCAGAGATCTATGAAGGACAGATTGCTGAGGAAGAAGTACATGGGTGTGTGGAGGTGGGGATCCATCTTTATTAAGACCATGAGGGACAGGTTCCAGGTCAGAGTTGTCATGTAAGTGAGCAGAAAAATAACAAAGAGTAGTGCTGTGATTCTGGGGAAATCTGAGAACCCTAGTAACAAGAATTGGCTGACCTCAGTGATATTTCTTGCCCCCATCATTGCCTCAGTGCTGCTAAGGAGGCAAAAATATTCATTGCAGGTGCAGGAGAAGGTAGATCATTACCACTTTCATATTAGCTGTCTTCACCTCCAAGGAGCCTGGACAAAGAGAAACTCTTTATTGTCCTTCTGTGCAAGGACCCCAGACTTCTTCTCAAGTAGGCAACCAAAACCTTTCATTATTTTTAGTTCCAAATTAGTTCACATGATCACCTGAAAATTAAAATAGATATTTAAGAGTTTGACTGGAGTGGTGGAAATAGAGCTCAGTTTGTTGAACCTAACACACACAATATCCTGGATTATACCTGCAGCACTACATAAAATTAGTTCTGCTGGTGCATGCCTGCAATCCAATCACTTAAGAGGTAGACTCAGAGGGTCTGAAATTCTTTATCTACATAGTGACTTCAAGGGCTGACTAGTTTACATAAAACTATGCCTCAAAAAATCTAATAGTTTGACTGGAAATTATTAAAGTGTCTTAAAAATGCCGAGACTATTAGATTTAAAGTAGACCTCATTGATTGAGCCATTGTCTTTCCTCAGAAACTGACATGTGCATTTATGACTCCACACTGTCCTAAGAGAGGGGACATAACAGTACCATCTGATTGGAATATAACCAATTTCAATGGGTTCTTAAATTAAAGTTCTTAATAAGAAATAAAAGAAAGAAAAGGGCAAAAGTTCAGCAGTGACATGTAAACAGAAGTGGGACGGTTATTAAAGTGGAGAAGGGAATTGGAGGGAGAAAGATTGGTGATAGGAGGGAGAAAGGGAATAATCAAAACAAACTGTATCTGGAAATGTCATAATGAATGATCCCTTAATCTCTATATGACAAATAAAGATAAAAATAAAGTTTTATGCTGATACTCCATCCTACATGCTGCTATATAATCAGGATCATAATTTTCGAAATAAATTTATAATTTTTCTCTTCTAGATCATTTTAGCATATACTTTGTTACTTGTTTCCCTTAGCAAAGATCATTTACCCCATTTGTAGTAAATATGCAAAAATTTGTGATCATATTTAATATGATATACTGCAGGTAGCTTGTGGCATAATACCATAATTTATTTTTTAAAAATATTTTATTTATTCATTTTCACACAGAGAGATACAGAAAGAGAGAGAGAGATAGAGAGAGAGAGAGAGAGAGAGAGAGAGAGAGAGAGAGAGAGAGAGAGAGAGTACACCAGGGCCACCACCTTGTGGGTCTGGCTTATGTGGGACCTGGGGAATTGAACCTGGGGCCTTAGGCACTGGAAGCAAGTGCCTTAACTGCTGAGCCATATCTCCAGCCCCTAATACCATAATTTATAATTTTGATAATGACTTTGTGGGATAGGGACACATATGTAAAAAAAAAGACTATGGAATGAGTCATTCCAGAAGAGCCTTCGTATTTTTTTGGCACGATAATTAGAAGTGAGCTGTTTACGTTCACTTCCAAACAATTGTTTCAGTTTTTAGGTGTTATGTTTCTTGGGACAAGCATAGTGGCAATGTGATTAAAGTTTCACAATAAGACTTTCAGTTCTGACATCGTCTTACACTAATACCTTGTCCAAGGTGTAGTGACAAACTGAGATTGATATTTTCCCAAGAATGCAGGGACAGCAAATTCCCTTGAACTATGAGTTTACTGGGAGGGTATGAGCAAGCTGTTATGGTAGATACTCAGGCATGTAGTAAACATTAGTTCAGTAAATGACTCTTGTTCTTATCATTAATTGATGATTAGCTCCTCTGAATGGCAGATGTGGGTAGTAATGCCAGGGTTGGTACAGTCCCCTCCCCTCACCTCTCCTCCTCTCCCTTCTCTTCTCTCTCCCCTCCTCTCTCCCGACCCTTCTCTCTTCTCCCCTCCCCTCCCCTCCCCTCCCCTCCCTTCTCTGTGGGACCCTGCTAAGAGGCAGGGAGAATACAGGATTATTTGCTGAAACAAGTAGGCATCCCACTGTCTCCTTCTGTTAAAGGAAGTTGAGACGGGCCTGGGAACCTAATAATCTCAAGCGTATCCTGGACCCTCCAGCCCTCCAGGCAGGCCACAGTGAGCCCTGAGATAAGCAGACAATTCAAGGCCTAAACTCGCCCTAGCTATAATAACAAACTTGGACAATAAAAGTCTAAAGGTTACAGTTCCTCTACAGCCATCATCATCCTATACATGTCTAGAATCACATAGAAAGCCCCCCACAACTCATCTATGCAAATTAGGCATCCACAGTTTACTGGCCTCTGCCAATCCACTCATGAGATGTCCACAGACTACCCTGCCCCTACCAATCCCCTTGCTGCCTATGCTCCTACCTCTACCTTTTCCTCTATTTTAACAACCTTTATCTGTACAATAAATGAGAGCTAGTCACTGCAACATTCTCCCGAGTGGCTATGCCTGTCAACCTACTGCTATCTCAAGGCTCTGCCCACCCAGCTTCGTGGATGAACCTGGGTGTTAGTGTGCAATGACCTCCCAAGTAATCCATGGACCACACTTCTCCTCTCCTCTCCTCTTCTTTTCTTTCTATTCCTGCCCTTTCTTTCTTCCCTCTTATGTTTCCCTGTTTCCCTCTCTTTGTTTTTCATTTCCTCTAATTTATTAGGAAATCCTTGAAACTTCATTAGCCTGTGAGTCAGTGAAGCACCATTTCTCCTGGACAGGTGATAATTCAAGATCTGTGTCCATGTGTGCCAGTCAGGGGGTAAGGTCAATATGGTGGATGCAACAAACCCAATTTCTAAGCATTCTGCAAAGAGCACCAAGGGACTTCCAGCATTGATCGTAAATGGCCTTGGTGTAGAAAAAGGCACCCAATAAATGTGTTACTTCCCTTATATTACAGACATGTAAGTCCCCACCTCCTCCTCTTTCTTAATGTCAGTCTGTCAGAGCTCACTGACAGACTTATAGTGTACAATACATACTGCTACATGTCTACAAAATGGCTTTTCTGCTGATAATAGAAAAATATTGTAGAAGAAAGATGAGGAATTATAAATGACCTGAACTTTAGGATATTGACAAGTATTATGAACATTGATAAGTCATTATGATTATAACAACAGACATGCACCAAAAGAACAGACACTTCAGAGATAAATTCAAGTATTGCTAAGAATTTCATATGTGATAAAGTCAGTACTTTAAATGAGTTTATGAGAAACATAAGCACTCTCATAAATCGCCTATGAGACCTGACTCACTATTGGTAAAAAAAATTATGGCTACTATATCTGTTCCTCAATTTCCTCATATAAAATTAGAGACAATGATATTTATCATTTCAGAGGGTTACTTTAGGAATAAAATGACATAAAAATTTTAAAACAGTAAGAGCCTAAGAAATGTTATTGATAACAGTCACCACCATCACTTGTCTCTGTAAAAGAAGAAATCATAAGAACTAATACTAAAGTGTCAGGAGCTCTTGATAAAATTATTTCTTTAATTACAAGCTTTTAATGCTAAGACATCATACAATCTATGTCTATCAATTATTATTGTATTTTCTCCCAGCCAAACAGATTGTTAAATCTTGTTTTTGCTTCAATCTCTCACCACTAAATTCCCTAGAACAAATAACACTGACTGGATACAGTGAAGGACTTGCTCCTCAGTGTTCAGCACCATGGACACTAATTCGTAAACTCATGACATTCCACTCAGTTTTGCATGTGAAATTTCTTTTGCTTAATTTCCATTATGGTTTCATGAACATGAAAAATTTGATGCTCACTCTTAAAACAAATGCTGCCAATGCCGTTTTTCAGATGTTTATTCCAAGATGAATTAGATTTCATGAAAGTATGTTCAATTCTATACATCTGATAGCTCCCAAAAACCAATGTTTGTGAATGATCTAAAAATAAGGCAAACTCTAGATTCCCTGAATTTCCTCATTAAAAAATATTACACTGTGGTGACTTGGGCAGCCAAGCTTTAGTATATTCTGTGTGGCCCACCTTTCTCGGAAAAGAATGAGGAGCTGGAGAGTATATTTCCTATTTACAATAACCTTGCTTTGATAATTTATCTTGTTATCATTTGTAAGTTAGAAGAGAAGAAAAAATTCTAAATGTACTTACTCTTTTTTTTAATAAATGCTTCTCTGAGCTCACCATCTCTCAGGACAACTGGAGAAAAAAAACTGAGGAGTCTTGGTTGGAGATTTCACTATGTGGAAATAGCTAAGAAGACTCCAGTTCTGATCTGATAAGGATATCGTTCGCTTGATAAGGTCTTCCTGGTACAGATTTAGTCAAAGCTAAGATTGTTGCTGCCTGACAATTGATAAAGGAGAAAGAAGCCAGCAGAGAACATGTATACCAACATCATATGTGCTTGCAGTGTGTACGCCAAGATCTGGTGTCTCCAGAACCATAGGGAAACTGAAAGGGACACTAGAGAGCTGCCTGAAGCATTACCAAAGAGTTAAGAGAATAATCCATGAGCACTCTGTCTTACTATTAAACATTGTTGGATCTACTCCTATTCAGAAGTTATGCAACAAATTGTGTAGTCAAATGGAAATCAAATCATTATTATTATTATTACATATTATTCCCATTTTACAAGTAAAAAATTAACAGAATTTATGGTTGGTTCTTTAAGAATTCAACCCTCACACCCTGAATTATTATTACCTGAAATTTTATGGTTGAGATTATTCTATTTACAGAAGATCAGAAATCTAAGTTAGGAGAAAGGGAAAACAAAGTACAGGGTAATCAGGTGGCCAGGGGAAGAACACAGACTAATTTCCATAAACCTTGTTCCATATTACTCCTACATGAATGATTATATCAATGTGGAGAATGCAGATTCTGCCTTCTAAGTGCTGCCCTCTGACCTTGACACAGATCCCACAAAAAGAGAAATTTCTTGTCAAATTGGAACTATCTCATTACCTAAAAGTTTTCCAAGTGGCACAAATTGTGTTGTGACACAGATGCTGTTGGTCACAGAGCTGTCTGTCCTGTCCTAGTATGAGAGAGGCCATAACTGGGAATCCTCTTAAATGTGCAATCAAGAGTCAAGGTACAGGCAGAAAAGTCAATTAGTGAACACACTGCAGATACTTGCTCTCTGCTGTCATGGAGATGTGTCTCTGCTGATTTGAGGACCATTGTGCCCTGTGCATCAGCACGCCAATTCCCCATGGCCTTATCATATCGGGATTGTAACTTTTCTTTCTTTTTATATTAGTTTTTATTTTACATTAATTATAACCAGTTATTTACTTTTATTCCCTCTCCCCACTCCCAATACCCTGGAAGCCCTCCTCAGTGGGATTATGGTATTCATGAAGGCATAAGTCAGTTCCCATGGGGTAGCAGGGGACCATGCCTCAGAATATTCCTACCCACTCTGTGGCTCTTACAATCTTTCTATCCCCTTTTCTACAACATTCCCTGAGCCACGGCAGGCCTGTTGGCAGTCTGATTTACTGTTGATTTCTCTGTAGCCTCTGGATTTCTGTTTTGATAGGTTTTGATTGATCATCATGTTTGTCACCATCAACCTGGTGCTGGTTGTCAGGTTAGTGGTAAGAGCAGTGTTTATGTCATCACTTCCTCGGCAATTTCTCCTGGGCCCTGGCAGATGTGGCAGAGGTGGCACATCTCCTGGTGGGCAGTTGGCTAACTTCTTATCAGTGCATCTTTGTTCTCATGAGTTTTCTGTGCCATCTGTAAAATAAACAGATTCTCAAAACAAGGGTGAGTACAGCTTGAGTTAAACAGGTATGCAAATTTGAGAATTTTTTTTCATGTGCAAGCCCGCTTGTCTTCTCCAGAGAGCAGTGGGGGCTTCTCTCTGAAGTCTGAGTTTCCTAACAATGGGATTCTGACTTGGTTTCCAGTACCAGATGTGAGTTCTCTCCCACTGAGTGGGCCTCATGTCCAATCAGAGAACAGTTGGTTATCCACAGAGGTTGCATGCCACTATTGGACAAGTGTGTACTTCTTGACTGGATGGTTGATTTGTAGTCTGTTGGTGACCTCTTTCAGTGGCTCCCATAGGGTTTTCCAGCACTCTGAAGGCTAGACAAGTGGGAGCTACTTTCCCTTTTGGTTGCAGCATCATATTCTGATGTCCTGTGACTGTAGCCTGTGGTGTCTTCAGAAATAGGGTCTCACCTTTTAGTTCTGGCAGGTAATCAAGTGTTTTGTTAATGTCCTACTTTATTTTAGGAACCTCATAGGTATCCCTGGACAATGGTGCACTGTGTGTGTGTGGGTGTGGGGGGGACAACTCAATTCTGCACCTGGTGATTTACTGGCCAGAATCCATGATTTTAAAGTTAAGATTTTTCTACTTTCTATGCAGACTGTTCCCCCTTCCCCTTTATTGGTGGTTATATCTTGTAGAAAGCTAGCCACAATGAGGGTTTCGATGAAACTGATTCATGTTGTCTTAACTTGTGTTATTCCCTCCCCACACTCCCTACCCCATACCCACGTGAATCCCCCCCTCTCCAATGTTCTTTCCCTCCCCTAACCTGTCAGACAACCCTTCCTCTCCTCTCTACTTGTTTCTCTTTCCTGGTCTCATTCTACTTTTATGCCCATATTCCTAGCTGACTACCATCAATACTCACCCTAGTGAGAAATCACATATGAGAGGGTACATGCCGCTTTTGTCTTTCTGTGCCTTCATGACCTTGCTTAGAATGAATTTTTTCAACTCAATCCATTTTCCTGAAAATTTCACTTTTTATTACTGTCGAGTAGAATTCCATTGTGTATATGTACCACCTTTTCATTATCCATTCCTCAGTTGATGAGCATCTGGGCTGATTTCAGTTCCTAGGTATTGTGACTACAGCAGCCACAAACGTAGTTTGTACAAACTGATGCCAATAGTGGTTGTGCCATTTTGAACTCCCACCAGCAGTAGGTAAGAACTTCTCTTTCCCCACATCCTGCCAGCTTTTGTGAGACTGACCGGCCACTGACTGCGCTGAGGAGGCTTCTATCCACACAGTATTTGTTGTCATTCGATTTTTTGAGGAATGCCAGTCTGAATGGAGTGAGAAAAATCTCAGAGTGCTTTGTGCAAGCAAGTACCTTTATTTATTTATTTATTTATTTATTTATTTATTTATTTATTTATTTATTTATTTATTTATTATGAAAAGGAGTTATTTCAGGTTTACATAGTCCAGGGGGACACCATCAATGGTGGAAGAAGCTGGCTCCCATTCACAGATCCAAGCAGAGAGACACCACCAACAGTCAGTACCACCAGCAAACATGAAACTCCAGAGGTCAAGCTTCTCTGAACACATTTAGTAACACTGAAATGAAGATCTACCCCCAAACACACATTAAGGCTGCACTTCAGAATGGGTAACCAGTGACAGGTCCCCTTGTAGCAGGGATCTGTCTGCTAGGGGCTCATGTTGATACATGAAGCAGAAATGTCTGAGTCTATGAATGTATGCCCCATAGACTCAGAGTTGTTTTAACTTGCATTTCTCTGATGACTAAAGACATTGAACATTTCTTTAAGTGTGGAATAGCCATTTGAACTTTTTCCTTTGAGAATTCTCAGTTCAATTCTCTGTCCTGTTTTTTATTAGGTTGTTTTTTTTTATTGTTTAACTTTTGAGTTCATTATAGATTCTAGATACTAAATTTTTATTGAAGGTATAGCTGGTGTAGTTGGTTCTTTCTTCCTTTCCTTGGGATGTCTATTGACTCTTCTTATGGGTTTGTTTGTATAACAGTTTTTTTTTTAGTTTCATGAAGTCTCAGTTGATTGTTGATCTAATTTCCTTAGCTTCCAGGGTCTTATTCAGAAGGTCTTGCCGTACATCTATATCATGGAGCGTTCTCTCTGCTTTTCTTCTAGTTGTTTTAGAGTTTCAGGTCTTATATTGAGGTTCTTAATTCATTTAGGGTTGAAGCAAAAGAAGTGTGTCTAATTCATTCTTTCACATGTGGTTGTCCAATTACTCCAGTACCATTTGCTGAAGATGGTATCTTTTCTCCAGTTTGTATGCCTGGCCCCTTTGTCGATGATAAGGTTGCCAGAGTTGCTTGAATTTAGAGACAGGTCTTGTCTTCTATTCCATTGATCTGTGTGCCAGTTTTTGTGCCAGTACCATGTTATTTTAGTTAATATTGCTTTGTAGTATATCTTCAACTCTGGGTATTGTGATACCTCTCGGCATATTGCTTTTGTTGAGATTTTTTTGGCTTTCTAAGGCCTTCTGTTCTTCAACATGAACTTTGAGACAATTTTTTTTCTATTTCTGTGAAGAACATTGCTGGAATTTTCATTGGAATTGCATTATTTCTGTATAATCCTTTATGTAGGATGGCCATTTTCACAGTATTTATTCTTCCAATCCATGAGCTTGGGTGGTCTTTCCATTTTCTAATGTCCTCATCAAATTCTTTCTCTAGTGTTTTTATTTTATTTTTATTTATTTATTCTTGTATAGGTCTTTCACTTCCTTAGTTAGTGGTATTCCGAGGTATTTAAATTTTTTGTGGCTACTGAAAATAGGATAGCATTGTTTATCTCTTTCTCCATATGTTTATATAGGAAGGCTACTGAGTTTTGTGTATCTATTTGGTACCTGTCAATTTACTGAAAGAATTGATCACCTTTAGGAGGTTTTTGGTGGATTTTTTTGGTCACATATATAAAGTCATGTCATCTGCAAATAGGGCTAATTTTAATTCTTCCTCATCATTTTTATTTCTTTTATTTTTTTCTCTTGTTGTATTTCTTGATCTAAGACTTTGAGTACTATGTTGAAAAGCAATGCTCAGTAAGCACCTTTGTCTTTTTCCAGACCTGAACACTTCAAGTTTTTCTCCATTTAGTGTGATCTGGGCCCTGTGTGCTTTATAAATAGCTTTTATTATGTTGAGATATTGTTCTTCCATCCCTAGGCTCTCAGGTGTTTTAATCATGAAGGGTTGTTGTATTTTGTCAAAGGCTTATTCTGCATTGGTTAGAATAGTCATGTGATTCTTGTGTTTATTTATGTAGTGAATTACATTTATCAGTTTCCTTATGTTGAACCATCCCTGCATCCCTTGGATGAAACCTATTTGATCACAATGGATGATGTTTTTGATGTGTTCTTGAATTTGGTTTGCAAGGATTTTACTTACAATTTTTGCATCTAAGCTCATTAGGGATATTTATTGGTCTTTAATTTTCCTTTTTTGTTGTGTCTTTCTAGTTTATATAATAGAGTAACTCTGGTTTCATAGAAAGAGTTTGGGAGCATTCCCTCTTTTTCAACTGTGCAAAATAATTTGAGAAGTGGTTTTAGCTCTTGACTGAAGGTTTTGTAGAACTCAGCAGTGAATCCATCTGGGCTTGAACTTTTTTGTGGGATTAAAAGCATTGCATTGGGTGGGCTTGAGCCTGAAGGTGGTGTACTTTGTGTTTGCTACTTCCTGGAAAATCTAGAGAGAACCTTGGGAGGCCTGGCTTGCAAGGAGGGCACTGAGCTTCCAAATTTATACCCTGTCTAGCTTTCTAGGGTGAGATGAGCTCCAAGCTTCTCTGGAGGGTTGGAGCTGGTACACAATTGCATCTGTTTTAGCCCTCTTGCAGAAAAAATAATTTCATTGGGGTTCTGCAAGGTGGGTATGGGAAGTAGAATCCAAGTTGGTGGGCTGCTCACTGCAGACCTTTTCCTGGCTTGTTCTCTCCCAGTCTGCTCTGGAATGAGTCTATCCCTGGGCAGAACCTCATGCTCAGCTCTATCTCCCAGTGGAATGTATCCTTGCTCCCTTCTGAACTTCTTCCAGTTTTTTTCCCTCCCATGAAGACGACCTGGAATGCCCAGTATCTTTTCTATAATGACCTTGGTTCCTACTGAACTGGAAAGGATACAGACATCATCTAGTCCCGATCTTTCAATTTCCAAATTCTGGTGTTTTCATTAACGGGCTGTATTATCCTGTGTGCATTAACCTTCCTTATCCTCAATATTTTCATCTACTGTATGAGGCTAACAGAAGTTATTGATTCAGGGAGAGCATAAAGCTATCTAAAGACAAGAAGACAGAGTGTGTATCTGTACTAGTCATTATGGATTCTATGTGGAAATGTGACCTATATTTTATATATTTTCATTTTGAGTTCTTTCCAGCAAATTTTTCTGTACTTCTAATCCTTGGTAAAAATCCCTCATTAGAAAAGCCATTCCTCCAGATTTTGTGGCTCTTTTGAAGTTTTTTTAATGCAGAAATATTATAATAAGGCCTCATTCTTGGTTTGACCAACTTGGCCATTCTAACTTGTAGAATGAAGAGGACGAGGGGAGTAATACATGAATGATCCAATAATTAGTCCAATTCTTGTTATTAGGTTAGTACTTACATGTTCTCTCAATGAGGATTAAGACGATTCAACCATTTACACTGAACAATCTCCCATTTTGATTTATTTATATAGCTTTTAGCTCCTTTCATGAATGTTTTGTCATCTTCAAGGTATTTTCTTCATCTCCTTGGCTACATTTACTGCAAAATTTGCTTTTGATTCTTTCAGAAATGGATTATTTTCAATTTCTTCTTCAGATTGTTCATTGTTGATGCATAGAATTGACCCTGATTTTGTGTGTGCATGTGATGTATATGGATATGCCATGACATATATAAGGTCAGATGACCACCCTAGAGTGTCTGTCCTCTCCTTCCATATTTGTTTGAGATAGGAAGTTTCCTCTTTTAGCCACTGGGAAGGTCAACTTGCAGATCTTGCCAGCGTCAGGATTCTGTAAGCTCTTCCTCCCATTGGCATAGGCACACTGGGATTATAGACACATCAGCCAAGTCGTGTTTGGCTTTATATGTGTACTGAAGATTTGAATTTTAATATCACCACTGACAAAGCAAGCACTGTCTGCAACATTGTCATTCCCAGGGGCAAAGTGAGAAAGCACACCTGACAACATGTGACCTTTATCCTCATGCTTCTACCTTCAAGCCAACATCTCACATGCATCTGCTCCTATTTCATTAGACAAGAGTTTGTCATAGTCAAAGGTGTTTTACAGAATTTTCAAACTGCAATCCTAAGTGACAAAGAAACTGAGAAGAAAGAAAACATGGAGTAACATAATGCCATTATCTTTCTCATCACACACCTTTTTTTCTGGCTCACATATACACAATCTGATAATGTGCTCCACACACACACACACACACACACACAAAAAAAAAAAAAGAACTACCAAATATTCCACTTAGTGAGGGGAAGCCCTTGACTGGAATTGGGGACTTAGGACAATATGCACTGGGAGCCAGACTTTTGGGCCCCCAAGGAGAGATGCGCTATGCTAGCGATTGACGGAGAGTCTACTAAAAATGGAATCTAGCTAATTCAGAAATGTGTATCTCAGTTAACCTATACTGATCTTACTCTCTGATGGAGATTCTGTTTGTATCTTTCAGAAGGCAGCGAGAGAGCTGTGGCTCATCTAACCCTACCAACGAGCCACAGGCTGATATCTGACATCTTGGCAAGAGATGAGCCACCCCAGACATACCATGGAGGATCCATATGGAACCCCACAGAGAATGATGAGATGAACAAGGGACCCATAGTGACAGCCAATCAGCCAACACAGGATAAGCCAGTGAGACAGACACCAATGATTTTTTTCTCTTTATTGTCCATAATGAGTTACATTATTCAGTGGGCAAACAATGAGTTGTTATCCCCAATTCCCCAATGCCCCCTCATCCCCACTCAGCTGGATATCCTCCTCCATGGGCCGTCTGGATCAGTCCTTGTGGCAGGGGACCCTGGATAGCCTAGGACTCAACCTGGTCCTCCTGTCCCAAGTGTGTTGATACTGAAGGGTGCCATGCTTCTGGATAGTCTCCCCCAACACGGCTCTTACAATCTTCCCCCCCCTCTTCCGCATAGTTCCCTGAGTCATGGTGGATGAGTATTAAGACTGCTTTAAGGTCGTGAGTTCAGGGGTCTTTGTGTCGAAGAACATTGGTTTCTGTCTCACTGGCTTATCCTGTGTAGATTGAATGTCTGAGGCTGTGGGTCCCTCGTTCCTCCCGTCCTTCTCTGCGGGGTTCCATTTGGATCCTCCACGGTATGACTGTTGTGGCTCCTCTCTTGCCAGAATCTCAGCTATCGGCCTACGGTCGGTTGGTAGGGTTAGATGGGCCCCAGCTCTCTTGCTGCATCCTGCAAAATACAAGCACAATCTCCTTCGGAGAGTGTGATCAGTGTAGGTTAACAAATATACACATTTCTGGATTATGACACCAATGATTTTTGACACAACCTAAATCAGAAGTATAGAGACCCCTAAGTCCTCAACAATAGAACAGCCTTAATACTCACCTACCACGACTCAGAGAACTGAGCGGAAGAGGGGGCAGAAAGATTGTGAGAGCCTTGGTGGGGGAGAATATCCAGAGACATGGCCCCCCTCAGTAACAACACACTAGTGCCAGTGGAACCGGGCTGACTCCTAGGCTATCCAAGGTCCCCATCCCCAAGGACTGATCTAGACTGCCTATGGAGGAGGATATCCAGCTGATTGGGAATGGGGAAGAGATGCATTGGGGAACTGGGAATAGCAACTCATTATTTGCCCATTAAAAATGTAACTCATTATGGACAATAAAAACAACAACAACAACAAAAATAGTCTCAGCCACTAAAAAAAATAATAAAATAAAAAAAGAGAACCACCAAGTTCCTTTTAGAACTGTCATTCTCAGTATCTTTGGGAGTTTCTTTGTAGTCTCTTTAATAAAGCCTATATGATTCTTTTGTGTTTGGAGACATGTATACTATTTTACCCTATTGATAGTCTTTAGAACATTGAGTATATAATAAGTATATAATTATACATATAGGTTTTCTTATACAAAATTGGACAGCTTTCCAAAATATATGAAGCAATTTGAGAGTGAGATCATATCGGTGATGTTAAATCAAGGATAAGTTATCGTGATTAAATGGGGAATAGGAAAGAGGCGTCAAGGATCATGGCATCAGATTTTGCTATGGGTAATTTGAATTCAAATCTCAACTACATTCACACTTATATGTAAATAACATTGTAGAAACTTCAACCTTCATCAAGGTTGAATATTTAGATTCTTTCTTTCTTCCTTCCTTTCTCTCTCTCTCTCTCTCTCTTTCTTTCTTTCTTTCTTTCTTTCTTTCTTTCTTTCTTTCTTTCTTTCTTTCTTTTTGTTGCTTGCTTCTTTTCTTTCTTTCATAACTTGTAGATACAAGTGTATTAACCCAGACTTCTAAGATGATCAGCACTTATTTGGCCAGGGCATGCTATCACAGGCAGGTCATTCCAGCAGACACAGCCAGACAATCTTAGGTCTATTTTTTCCAAACAAGAGAACCCATCAGCATGTTCATTTCTATCTGTTTAGAAAATAAGAAATAGTCAATGTTTTTTTAACCAGATCTTTATTATACCACATCAAAGCATTTATGAGACAAGGTTTCTGCATCCAGGGAATTTCAGCCAATTATCTTCTATCAGGACAAAATCCAGGAATTAAAAAGACTTCTATTTTAGTTGCAAGAATAAGCAAAAGGTTAATTGACATTGTTGTTTCCACAGATACCTCTGAAAAGAATAATGGAGGTAAATCTATTTATGTGTAACACAAAATAAGCATTCAGGATTTATAGGTACTATGCTTCTGTGGCAGTGCGTGAGCTGTGGGACCATATTACCATACAGTCTAAGTTGAGCCTTTGTTGAACAGGAATTTTGTTGTGTTCTATACATGTGTGCAGCACAAGCATTACTGTGTTTTAAGGACAAATTTGACAGGAAACTCAGAATTAGTGACATTCGCAGTAGCCAATTTTCTTTGGCACTCTCCTCATGGCACCTTTGATTTCCTTGTTCCTCAGACTGTAAATCAAGGGATTCAACATGGGAATCACCACAGTGTAGAAGATAGATGCAATTCTGTCAAAGGAAGAGGAGCCTCCAGAACTGGAATTCAAATAGACAAAGAGAGTGGAGGAATAGAAGAGGGAGACAGCTGTCAGGTGAGAAGCACAGGTGTTGAATGCCTTGGACCTGCCCTTAGCTGAGGTGATCTTCAGGATAGACCTGACTATAAAGCCATAGGATGTCATGATCGCTAGGAAATTTCCCATTGCAAAGATCATTGTTAATATAGCAAGTAATACTTGTACAAAGAATGTGTCAGTGCAGGACAGATTTAACAGCTGAGGCATGTCACAGAAGAAGTGCCTGATGACATTAGGTCCACAGAAGTGAAGCTGGAGCAAAGCACACACCTGAGACAAAGAACCTGTGAGTCCAGCTGTATAGGTTCCCAGCATCATCCGAACACAGAGTGTGGGTGACATGATTGAAGAATACAGAAGTGGGTTACAAATGGCGGCATATCTGTCATAAGCCATGGCTGTCATGAGACAAGCTTCACTCAGCCCCGTGGTGGAAAAAACAAAGTATTGAAGTATGCAACCCACAAAGGTGATGGTTTGCTTTTTCTTGAAGAAGTTAGAGAGCATCTTGGGGACCGTGGAGGTGACATAGCAGAGGTCTATGAAGGACAGATTGCTGAGGAAGAAATACATGGGTGTGTGGAGGTGGGGATCCATCCTTATTAAGACAATAAGGGACAGATTCCAGGTCAGAGTTGTCATATACATGAGCAGAAATATAACAAAAAGTAGTTCTGTGATTCTGGGGAAATCTGAGAATCCCAGGAGCAGGAATTGATTGATCTCAGTGATATTTCTTCCTCCCATCATTGGCTTAGTGCTCTAAGGAGACAAAAGAATGCATTGCAGCTTCAGGAGAAGCTATAGCAATACCATTTTCATATTTTCCATCTTTTCCTCCTAGGAGCCTACAAAAGGAGAAATGCTTCACTATTCTTCTATGAAAAGACCCCAGACTTTCTTCTCAAGCAGGCAATCAAAACTCCTCATTACTTTTGGCTCACAATTAATTAACATAATCACTTTAGAATTAAAATAGATATATAAGGGTTTGAAGTACATAGAAAATCCTGAATTTGACCCCCAGCACAACATAAAATTAGGTCTAGTGGTACATGTGTGCAACCCTATCATTTGGGAGATGAATGCAGGAGGATCTGAAATTTAACAGCATCTTTACCTACAAGGCCAACCTGGTCTACATAAGACCATGCCTGAAAAATAAAAAAGTAAAAGGTTGACTAGATTTATTAAAGTGCCTTAGAAATGCTGATACTATTAAATTCACAGTAGAAATTATTGATTAAAATTTAAAAAAGTTTACAGGCTAATCAAAACAGAAAAGCAGAGGCTGCTAAGAGTTCAATGATAAAGGATACTTATTCTTCACCCTCCAAGGCTCAGATGGGGGGGAGGAGAATGTACGAACCACAAGGTAGTAAGGTGGACTTTGAGCCATTATCCCTTCACAGAAACTGACATGTTTCATGTCATGACCCCACAAAGGAATAAGGGGTGAAGGAGACAGGGGACAAAACAGCATAATCCAATGGGAATACAACCAATATCAAAGTTCTTAGTAAGAAATAGAAAAGAAAGGGAAGGGCACAAGTTCACATGTGACATCTAAACAGAAGGGAGAGGAAGGATATAAAAGGGAGAAAGGAGTTAGAGGGATGGAGATTGGTGATAGGAGAGTGAAAGAGAACAATAAAAAACAAAATGTATCTGGAAACATTATAATCAACAATCCCTTTATTTCTGTATGCCAAATAAAACTAAAACTAAAATTGAAAAACTTTCTGATATTTTATCCTATAACTCCTGCTATATAATCACGAGCATAATTTCAAAAGAAATTGAAAAGTTTTCTAGTCTAGATTATTTTAGCATACTTTTATTAAAGTATTTCATTTAGCAGAAATCATTTACCTAAAAATATATTTTTATAAATATATTTAATATTACATCTTGAAGGTAGATTACAGCATAATATCATAATTTATAATTTTGATAATATTGTGGTGAGACGGAGGGACATGCATGCCCGAAGACTGTGGAATGAATCTTCCCTGAAGAGCCTTTGCATTTTTTGTGTTTTAAATAGAAGTGAGGTGTTCGGTTTCACTTCTAAAAAATTATCTCAGTTTTTAGGTGCTATGCTTCTTGGGAGAAGCCTAGTATCAATGTGATGAAAGTTTCAGACATAAGAGGTTCTGATGCCCTCTTGGGCTATCACCTTGCCCAAGTCATAGTACTAAACTAAGCTTGATATATCACTAGCAAAGGAAGAGCTGTGTGTCCCCTTAAACTATGACTATGGGGAGGGTGGGACCTACTTAGCATGTAGTATTCTTTATTGAATGCCCCTGGTTCTTACCTTTCATTGATGCCTAGCAACTATGAATGGCTGATGTGGGAGGTAATGACAAGACTGGTACAGCCCTTCCCTTCCCTTCTCTTCCCTTCCCTTCCCTTCCCTTCCCTTCCCTTCCCTTCCCTTCCCCTCCTCCAATATACTTACTCTTTTTATAAATGCTTTGTTTGGACTCACCATCTCTCAGGACAAGTGGAGAGAAAAAGCTGATGTGTCTTGGCTAGAGATTTCACTAGGTGGATATAGGTAAGAAGACCCCAGTTCAAAAAAAAAGGGACAATGTATTGTAAGGGAGTTAACAGAATAATCCACGAGTACACCATCTTACTATTAAGCCTCATTTTATTTATTACTACTCAGAAGTTATGCAATAAGCTGCGTAGTTAAATGAAAATCAAATTATTATTGTTGTTATCATTATTATTTTAAAACAGGCTGTCCCTCTACTTTAGGGTGACCTGAATCCCACTCTGTGGCCAAGGCT
The DNA here is from genome assembly GCA_004024765.1 of Zapus hudsonius. Lineage (NCBI taxonomy): Eukaryota > Metazoa > Chordata > Mammalia > Rodentia > Dipodidae > Zapus > Zapus hudsonius. The sequence continues at coordinate 28,822 of PVHP010000870.1, forward strand.
ATTCTCAAACAGCAATCCTACCTCAGGCTATTGAGTCTAAGTGCTGGGGTTAAGGTCATGTGCCCCCACACCAGTCAAATGAACATGATTATTATTTCAACAACACAAGTCTGAAGAACAGTTAAATTAAAAGGATCCCAAGGATGGAGAAATAGGAAAACAGACAAACATGTTTTGATCTCAGTATATTCTCTTGAAACTAATGATTTATTTAGATTCAGCACACAATTACTGATTGACTTAAATCTATCAGGATTTTTAAGCATTGTCTCCTTTGGACATAAAAATCTTATAATCATCATTTTAGAAGTAAAGAACAAAAAAATTAAGAGTTAATGGTCAGATCTTCAAGAACTCAACCCTCACAGCATGTATTATTACCAGAAATTTTATATTTGAGATTATTCTATTCACAGAAGATTAGAAATCTAGGTTAGGAGGGAAAAACACAAAAAAAGAAGTGCATGGTAATCAAGTGAGGGAGAGAAAAGGAGTGAGGATCATAGACTAATTTCCATCAACCTTTTCCCACAAAGCTCCTACTGGAATGATTCTGTGGATGTGGAGGATGCAGATTCCACCTTCTAAGTGTTGCCCTCTGACCTTGACACAGATCACAAAGGAGAGATTGCATGTCAAAGATGGAAACGATTTCATTACCTAAATATTTTCTAAGTGGCCCAAATTGTTCTGTGACATGGGTGCTGTCAATCCCAGAGCTGTCTGTCCTCTCTCAGCAGAAGAGACAGTCATACCAGGGAATCCTCTTAAAAGTACAATCAAGAGCCAAGGTGAAAGCAGAAAAGCCAATTACAGTGACACCGCAGACACTTGCTCTCTGTCCTCATGGTTGTCATGGAGACGTTTCCCTGATGATTTGAGGACCATTTTGCCCTGTGCATCTGTGACCTATTTCCCCATGGCTTTATCATCTTGGGATCATAACTTTTCTTCCTTTTTAATAATAATTTTAATATTATATTAATTATAGCAGGTTATTGTCATTTATCCCCTATCCTCAGATCCATCACCCTGGACACCCTCCTCATTGGGGTTATGGTACAGTGGGGTCATGAAGACCTCAGTCAATCCCTGTGGGATAGTGGAAGACCATGCTGTGGCTCTTACAATCTTTCTGCCCCCTCTTCCACAATGTTCCCTGAGTGATCACAGGCCTCTTGGCAGGCTGATTTAATGTTGGGTTTTCTGTATCCTCTGACATTCTGTTTTGATTTTTTGATTTTGAGTGATCACTGTGCTTGTCACTATCAACCTGGAGCTTGTTGTCAAGCTAGCAGTGAGAGCATGGTTCATGCCACCACTTCCCCTGCAGTTTCTCCTGGGTAGTGGCAGATGTGGTAGAGGTGGCATGTCTCATGGTGGGCAGTTGGCTAGCTTCTTGTCTTATCAATGGATGTTGATCTACTCTGTTTTCTCTGCCATCTGTAAAATCAACAGATTCTCCAAACAAAAATGAGCAGCTTGAGTTAAAGGGGTTTGCAAATTTGAGTATTTTTTCTTGATATTCAAACACACTTTTCTTCTCCAGAAAGCAGTAGGGGCTTCTCTTTGAAGTGTATTAATTCCCTGACAATGGGGTTCTGACTTGGCTTCCGGTACTACATATGAGTTTTCTCCCTGAGTTGGCCTCATATCCAATCAGAGAATAGTTGGATACCTGCAGAGGCTGCATGCCACTATTGCACAAGTGTGCACTTCTTGACTGGCTGGTTGATTTCATAGCCTTCAGGGTACACTGCTTATTCATGCTGTTGGTGACCATTGTACTTCAGTAGCCCCAATTGGGCTTTCCAACACTATGAGGGCTAGCCAGGTGGGAGCTAGTTTCTCTTTCATTTTCAGCATATCTTGATGTTGAAGCTCTGGCTGGTAATCACATGTTTTGGCAATGGCCTAAATTTTTCAGGGACCTCATTAGTATCCTTGGTCAACATCTCATTGTGGAGAGCAAACCAATTGTGGGCCTTCCATGATTTTTGAAGTTAAGCTTTTTACACCTTCTGTACAGACCGTTTCCCTTCCCTCTTTATTGGTGGTTATATCTTGTAGAAGGCTGGTCAGAATGAGGATTTCTATGGAACTGATTCATAGTGTCTTAACTTTTATGTAATATCTCCATCTCCCCACACTCCTTACCTTGTACCCATATAAGGCCCCCACCTCTGATGCTCTTTCCCTCCCTTAACCAGTCAGGTAATCCTTCTTCTCCTCTCTACTTACTTCTTGCCTTCCCTGGTCCATTCTATTTTTTTGCCCATATTCCTGGTGCTGACTACCACCTGCCCTCATCTCCAATTTATCCCAGTTAGGAACCACAGATGAGAGTACTTTCTTCATTTGTCTTTCTGTGACCGTGTGACTTCACTTAGAATGATTTTTTCCAACTCCATTCATTTTTTCTGCAAATTTCATTATTTCAATTTTAATCACCATGGAGTAGAATTCCACTGTGTATATGTGCACCATATATCCATTACCCATTCCTCAGTTGATGAGCATTTGGGCTGATTTCAGTTCCTGGCTATTGTGCATAGAGCAGCAACAAACATGGTTAAGGAAATTTCTCTCTAGAAAAAAATGGAGTCTTTAGGATATATGCCCAGGAGTGGTATAGCTGGGTCAAACGGTACACCTATTTTCATCCTTTTCAAGAGTAAACAAACTGATTTCCAGAGTGGTTGTACCAATTTGCACTCCTACCAGAATGGGTAAGGGTTCTTCTTTCCCCACCACCTCACCAGCATTTGTTGGCATTCGATTTTATGATGAATGCCATCCTGACTAGGGTGAGATGAAATCTCAGAGTTGTTTTCATTTGCATTTCTCTGATGACTAAAGATGTTGAACATCTCTTTAAATGTCGAATAGCCATGTGCACTTTTTCCTTTGAGAATTCTCTCTTCAATTCTCTACCCCATTTTATTAGGTTGCTTGATATTTTACTGTTATATATGTTTAATATGTTTACTGTTTAATACTGTTTATGTTTGAGTTCTTTATAGATTCTAGATACTAACCTTTTGTTGAATGTATAGCTGAAGATTTTCTCCCATTCTCTGCGATGTCTATTGACTCTGATGATGGGTTTGTTTGTCTATATAGTTGCTCTTTAGTTTCAGGAGGTCTCAGTGGTTGGTTGATGATCTAATTTCTTTGGCTACTGGGGTCTTACTCAGAAAGTCTTGCCCTCCACCTATTACATGAAGTGTTCTCTCTGCTTTTTTTATAGTTGTTTTAGAGTTTCATGTCCTATATCAAGTTCCTTAATCCATTAGAGTGGAGTTTTGTGCATGAAGAGAGAAGTGGGTATAATTCCTTCCTCCATATGTGGTTAGTGATTTCTGCAGCACTGATTGTTTAAGATGGTGTCTTTTCTTGAATTTGTATTTTTGGTCTTTTTGTCAAAGATGAGGTTGCTGTAGTTGCTTGGATCTAGAAATGGGTCTTCCATTTCTGGTGTTTATCTTTAGTTGTAAGGTGTATTTCTTGTAGACAGCAAATGGATGGATCCATCTCTCTGATCCAATCTGTTTACTTGTGTCCTTTGATAAGAGTTGAGCCCATTAATATTCAGAGTTATAATTGTTAGGTGAGAGTTGATCCCCATTATGTTGAAGGTTATGTGGAGTTTGGTGGTGTTTAATTATTGATTTTTTTTGTCTTTGCATGCTTTATGCCCATCCTAATTTTTATTGTTTTATTTTTTTTTCTCCTCATTTGTATGTTGGTTCATCTCCTGAGTGTGGAGTGTTCCATGAACTGTTTTCTGCATGTTTGGCTTGGTGTTTATGAAATAACACATACACAAAAATGAGTTCCTGATTATTTTGACCTAGAATGACCATAAATTTTGGGGTTGAATCCTGGTATTGTCATTTACTGGCTGTGTGATCTTGTGTACTGTAACCTCCCTTAGCCTCTCCTTTTTCACTTACTGTATGAGGCTAACAGCAGCTATCCCTTCAGGGAGAGCATAAAGCTATACAAAAATGAGAAGACAGAGTATATGCTACTCATCATGGAGTCCATGTGGACATGGGACATGCATTTTTTTGTGTTTTCATTCAGAGCTCTTCCCAACAAGGTTTTCTGTACCTCTATTCCTTGGTGAAAATCCCTCATGAGAAAGGTCATCCCTTCAAATTTTTGGGCTATTTTTTGAGGAGGTTTTGATGAAGAGATATCTTAATAAGGCCTCATTCTTGGTTTGAACTACTTGGCCCTTCTATGTGTAGGAAGAAGGTGGCAGAGGGAAGTAATATGTTAACAAACTAATAATTAGTCCAATTCTTGTTCTTTTCATAAAGATTAAGGTGATCAACAATTTAAACTGAACAATATTTGTCTGTGTGTGTGTCTGTGTCTCCTTCTGTGTGTCTGTCTGTTTGTCTGTCTCTCTCTCTCTCTGTGTGTCTGTGGTGCATGCACACATACAGGCCCCTGCCATGCCCCAGATGCAATTGCCTGTGGCAGTGGTCACTTCATTGCTGTGGCAGGAGCAGAATTTCTGGTGTCTCTCTCAGGTGTTCTTCTGCTTGTTCATACTGAGAGCTGGAGTCTTCTTCAGAGCTCATGGGGTTTCCAAAGATCCTTGAGTATCTGCTCCCCTCATGTCTGGGGTAGCAGGCTTGCATGGCCAAGAGCAGCTGATTTACATGGGATCTGACAATTTGAACTCCATCAGTCAGGTTTCCTTAGGCTCTCATGCATGTACTTTAAATGTTGAACTGTATCTAGTTTTCAATTTATCTTTTTTAAATTAATTTATTAGTGGGGACAGAAGAAGATCTAGCATGAGAGAGAGAGAGAGAGAGAGAGAGAGAGAGAGAGAGAGAGAGAGAGAGAAAGAGAGAGAAAATGTTTTGTCCATACTCAGTGACTTTTTATTAACCTTCCTATTGCTGTAGTGTCTCCATGTTTCATATCTGTTTGTATTTATGTGTGAGTTTTCCCTCTGCTATGCTTAGTCAGTAAATTCTGTTTTAACATATATATATATATATATATATATATATATATATATATATATATATATATATATATATATATATATATTTTAAAGAACTAACACTTTGTTTCTACTAAGGCAAGGAGAGTTATTGAGAAAAAGGTGGAAACCCTCAAAGTACCAAGTCTAGCATTCTTAGGATTTCAAATGGCATCAAAAGAAGAGAAAGACAGGATAAAAAAGAAAAATCACAGAAGAAATTTCAATTTATTTACATAGCTTTCAGTTCCTTTTATGGTTGTTTTGTCATTTTCAAGTACTTTCTTTCATCCCCTTTGCTATATATTACTCCTATGTATGTTTTTGATTCAATCAGAAATGGAATTATTTCCAATTTCTTCTTCAGATTACTCATTGTCAGTGTAGAGAATTGACCCTGATTTTGTGTATGTGATGTGTGTGGACACACCATGACATATGTAAGGAAGTCAGATGACCACCCTCGGATGTCTGTCCCCTCCTTCCATATTTTTTGAGATAGGATTTCTACTGTTTTTGCCACCGGGAAGGTCAAACTTGCAGACCTTGCCAACTTCAGGATTCTATCAGCTCTTCCACCTCTCATTGCACAGTCATGCTGGGATCTTAGACATATGAGCCAATTTGTGTCTGGCTTTATATGTGTACTGAGATTTAAATTCCAATACCCCAATTGACAGAGCAATCACTGTCCTTCCCAAGGGCAAAATGAGAAAACACAGCTGACAAGATGAGATCATTTTCCTCAGGATTATATGTATAAGTTCATACTTCACATGAAGCTCCTATTTCATTGGCCATAAATTTATCATAGTCAATGGTGTTTTATAGTACATTCAAAATACACTCCTAAATGAAAAAGAAACTGTGAAGAAAGAAAACATGGAGTAACTTAATTCCATTATCTTCCTATTCACATACCATTTTTTTCTGGCTCATATAGACTAAATCTGATAATATGCTCCACAGAAACAAAACAAAACTAAACAAAAACCCAAGTTCCCTTTAGAACTGTCATTCTCAGTGGTGAAGATCTTTGAGAGTTTCTTAGTAGTCTCTTAGTAATTCCTACAGGGTTCGTTTTGGTTTGGAGACCTGTATACTATTATGCTCTATTTAATGTTAGTCTTTAGAACATTGAGTATGTCATTACATATAGGTTTTCTTATACAAAATTAGACAGCTTTACAATATATTCAAAGCAATTTGAGAGTGAGATAATATTGGTTGTATTAAATCAAGAATAAGTTATCTTGACTAAATGGGTGACAGAAGGAGGAGTCAGGGGATCATTTCATCAGATATTAGGGTTAATTTAAATTCAAATCTCAACTAGACTCTGAATTCATGAAATCAATATTTCACACTCAAATGCAAATAACATTGTAGAAAATACAACCTTCATCATGGTTGAAGATTCAGATCATTTCTCTTTTTCTTTAGGCCATAACTTATAGAAACAGGTGTATAACCCCAGGCTTATTTGGCCAGGGCATGCTATCACAGGCAGGTCATTCCAGCAGACAACAGCCAGACAATCTTAGCTCTATTTCTTTCAAAAGGAAAACCCTTTAGCAAGCTCATTCCTATCTGTTCAGAAGTAAGAAATGGTCAACTGTTGTCATAATATCTTTATTATGCCACTTTAGAGCATTTATGAGACAAGGTTTCTACACCCTGGGAATTTCAGCCAGTTATCTTCTATTAGGCTAGATTCTGGGAATTAAGCAGACTTCTATTTCAATTGCAAAAAGAAGCAAAAAGTATTAACATTGTTGTTTCACAATTATCTCTGAACAGAACAGTGGAGGCAAATTTATGTGTTACACAAAAATAAGAAGTGCTCAGGATCTACAGGCATTATGTTTCTGTGGCATTGAGTGACTCATGGGTCCATATTACCATACAGTGTAACCAAGTTGAGCCTTCGTTGAGCAGAAATTTTTTAGTGTTCTAGACATTTGTGCAGCACAAGCATTACTGTGTTTTAAGGTGAGATTCCAGGAATCTTAGAATCTGTGACATTCGCAGTAGCCTATTTTCTTCAGCACTCTCCTCATGGCTCCTTTGATTTCCTTGTTCCTCAGACTGTAAATCAAGGGATTCAGCATGGGAATCACCACAGTGTATAAGACAGATGCAAATCTGTCAAAGGCAGAGGAGCCTCCAGAGCTTGAGCTCAAATAGACAAAGAGACTGGAGGAATAGAAGAGGGAGACAGCTGTCAGGTGAGAAGCACAGGTGTTGAATGCCTTGGACCTTCCTTTAGCTGAGGTGATCTTCATGATGGACCTGATTATGTAACCATAGGATGTCATGATAGCTAGAACATTTGTCATCCCAAAGATCACTGTTAATACAGCAAGCAGTACTTGTACAAAGAATGTGTCACTGCAGGACAGATTTACCAGCTGGGGCAAGTCACAGAAGAAATGCCTTATGAAATTAGGTCCACAGAAGTGGAGCTGGAGTACAGCACACACCTGAGACAAAGAACCTGTGAGTCCAGCTGTATAGGTCCCCAGCATCATCCGAACACAGAGTGTGGGTGACATGATTGAAGAATACAGAAGTGGGTGAGAAATGGCAGCATATCTGTCATAAGCCATGGCTGCCATGAGGCAAGATTCACTGAGCCCCGTGGTGGAAAATACAAAGTACTGAACTATGCAACCCACAAAGGTAATCGTTTGTTTTTTCTTGAAGAAGTTGGAGAGCATCTTGGGGACAGTGGATGTGACATAGCAGAGGTCTATGAAGGACAGATTGCTGAGGAAGAAATACATGGGTGTGTGGAGGTGGGGATCCATCCTTATTAAGACCATGAGGGACAGGTTCCAGGTCAGAGTTGTCACGTAGGTGAGTAGAAATATAACAAAGAGCAGTGCTATGGTTCTGGGAAAATCTGAGAATCCCAGGAGCAGGAATTGATTGATCTCAGTGATATTTCTTTCCCCCATCATTGCCTCAGTGCTTCTAAGGAGACAAAAGAATTCATTGCAGGTGCAGGATATAGCATTACCATTTTCATATTAGTTGTCTTTTCTTCCTTGGAACCTAGAAAAGGATAAATGCTTCACTTTTCTTTTGTGCAGACCCCAGACTTTCTTCTCAAGCAGGCAACCAAAACCCTTCATTGTTTTTAGCTCCCTATTAATTAACATAATCATATAAGAATTAAAATAAATATATAAGTGGTTGATTGTAGTGGAGGGTTTGTAGCTCAGTTCATTGAATATCTACCTAGCATGCACAAAGTCCTGGAGTTTATCCCCAGCATTTAAAACTACATCTTGTGGTGCACTTCTGCAATCCTATCACTTGGGAGGTGAAGGCAGGAAGATCAGATATTCAAGATCATCTTTACATACATAAAAAATACCTGAAAGGTTGACTTGATTAAAGTGCTTTAGAAATGTTGAGACTATTTCTTTTATATAGACATCATTGATTGAAATAAAAAGTTTAAATGTTCATCAAAGCAGAAAATCAGAGGCTGATAAGAGCTCAACTCTAAAGGAGACTCATACTACACCTTCCGAGGCTCAGAGAACATTGCAGAACAGTGTGGGATATGGGGTTGGGGGAGAGGAATGTAAGACCTACAGAGTGGTAAGGTGTACTCTGAAACATTGTCCATCCACAGAAACTGAATGGCCCATTCATAACCCCACAGTGAAATAAGGGACACAGTAGAGAGGGTATATAATAGTATACTCTGATTATAATACAACCAATTTTCAGTATGTTCACATATTAAAGCTCTCCATAAATAGCTCAAGAGATGGCTTAGTGGTTAAAGACATTTGCCTACAAAACAGAAGGATCCAAGTTGGATTCCACAATACCCATGGAAAGCCAGATGCACAAGGTGGCCCATGTGTCTGGAGTTCATTTGCATGGCTGGAAGCCCTGGCATGCCCATTTTCTCTGTGTTTGCCTCTGTCTCTGTCTCTCTCTCAAATAAATAAAATAATTTTTTAAATGTTCTCAATAGGAAATAGAAAGGAAAAGGAAGGGCAAAAATTTTACCTGTAACATATAAACAGAAGTGGGGAGGACATCAGAGGGTACAAGGGATTTTTTTTTTTGTAGAAGGTATTTGAAGAGATGGAGATTGGTGGTATGAGGGGAAGAGAATAATATATACAATTTGTATTTTGAAATGTCATAATGAATCATTCCTTAATCTCTGTATGCCAAATAAAAATAAAGATGATATTTTAAAGCTCTCTGATACTTCCACCTGTAGCTGCTGCTATATAATCATGACCATAATTTCCATATAAATTTAGAAGCTTTCTATTCTAGTTCAGTTTAGCATACTTTAATCACTATTTTTTTTTCTTTTAGCAAAATTACTTATCCTATTTGAAATAAATGCTCAAACTTTTTGTGAATATATTTAATATAACATCTTGAAGGTAGCCTGTAGCATAACCCCAAAATTTTAAATTTTGATAATATTGTGGTGGGACAGAGAGACGTGTGTCCAAAATACTATAAATACTTTCACTTGCAAATAATTGTTTCTGTTTTTAGCTTCTTGGGACAAGCATAGTGGCAATGTGATTAAAGTTTCACAATAAGACTTTAATTAATTATTCTCCCCCCCATGACTCTTAGATTCTTTTTGCACCGTCTTCCGCAAATTTCCCTGAGTCATAGTGGGTGAGTTTATGTTTTGCATAGTTATTAGGTTTTTAAGAGTCTGTAGATTTGTATTTTGGACTTTTAGTTCTGACTTCATCTTACACTACCACCTTGTCCAAGTTGTTGTAACAAACTGAGCTTGATATTTCCCCAAGAATGCAAGGGAAGCAAGTTCCCTTGAACTGTGAGTTTACTGGGAGAGGGTGTGAGCAAGCTGTTACTCAGGCAGATGCTCAGGCATGTAGTATTGTTCAGTAAACAGCTCACTTCCAGTTAGAGTGCAAAAAAATACAAAGGCTCTTCTATGATTTTGGAGAGTATTTTTTTCTATCCACAAAATATTTATTTATCTTATTACAATCTGTAAGTTGGAAGAGAAGAAAAAATCTCAATATACTTACTCTTTTTTATAAATGCTTTTTCTGGGCTCACCATCTCTCTGGACAACTGGAGAAGAAAAGCTGAGGTATCTTGACTGGAGATTTCAGTGGGTGAAAATAGCTAAGAACACCCAAGTTCTGACCTGATGAGGATATGTCAGCCTGGGAAGGTCTTCCTGGTACAGAATTAGGCAAAGCTAAGATTGTTGCTAACTGACCCATGAAGGACAAAGAAGCCTGTGGGGAACATGTAGACCAGCACCATCTGCTCCAAGATCTGGTTCTCCCACACTGGTGTCTCCAGGCTCCTAGGACAACCGAAAGGGAGAATATACAGCTGTCTGAAATATTCCAAAATTCAGAGAATAAACCATGTGGACTATATGTTACTATTAAGCATCATTTTGTCTATTGTTACTCACAAGATATGCAATGAGCTGTGTTGCTAATGTGGAAATCAAATTATTATTTTAAATATTTTTATTGATTGATTTGTAAGCAGAGAGCAAAAAGAGACAGAATGGGCACGCCAGGGCATCCAGCTGCTTCAAATGAATTCTGGCTTTATGTGGGTACTAGGGAATCAAACCTGAGTTGGTTGGCTTTGGAGGCAAGAACCTTAGCCAATGATCCATCTCTCCAGCTCCTATTATTATTATTTTGAAGTGGAGTCTAACTGTACTTCAGGCTGACCTGAAATCTCCTCTGTTGTAGCCCAGGCAGGCTGGCCTTAATTCATGGCAATCTCCCACCTTAGGGTACTGTGGGCTGGGATTAAAGGCATTTGCTACCACACCAGTCAAATTATTATTATTATTTCAACAGCAGACATCTGAACAAAAACAGTTACATTAAAGGATCTCAATGATGGGGAAATAGAAAAAGACAATCATGTTTTGATGTCAGAAAATTCTCTTGAAACTAATGACATATTTAGATTCAGCACAAAATTTCTTATTGACATAAAATCTATCAGGATTCATAACCATTGTCTTCCTTGATAAAAAATATCTTATTATTCTCATTTTAAAAAGTAAAGAAAAAAATCAACAGACTTCATTGTTCCATCTTTAAGAATTTAACCTTCATGCCTTTGATTGTTACCTGAAATTTTACATTTGAGATTATTCTATTCACAGAACATTAGAAATCTAGGTAAGAAAAAATGGAAAATCAAGTACATTCTAAGTGGGTGAGGGTGAGGATCATAGACTAATTTCCATCAACCTTGTTCCACAAAGCTCCTACTGGAATGACTCCATGGATGTGGAGGATGCAGATTCCACCATCTAAGTGTGGTCCTCAGGCCTTGACACAGATCACAAAGGAGAGATTGCACATCAAAGATTGAAACTTTCATTACCTAAAAATTTTTCAAGTGGCACAAATTGTGCTGTGACATGGGTGCTTTCAGTCACAGAGCTGTCTGTCCTCTCTCAGCAGGAGGGAAGGCCATAACAGGGAATCCTCTTAAATGTGTGACCAAGAGCCAAGGTGTAAGCAGTAAAGCCAATTACAGTGAACACTGCAGACACTTGCTCCCTAATGTCACGGTTCTCATGGAGATATTTCCCTGGTGATTTGAGGACCATTTTGCCCTTTGCGTCAGTACCCTATGTCTCCACGGTCTCATCATTTCAGGATAGTAATTTTTCTTTATTGACCTGAACTGGAAAGGACATAGGGATCTTCTAGTCCCAAACTCTCAATTTCCATGAGACAACCACCCTTAACCTGTCATATATGGTCCAAACAACACCTATGAGACAAACAAGAAACCCACCTCCACACAAGTCAGATAACCCATAAAAGGACAATGGAAACAGACATGGAGGATACCCAACACAATCCAAAGCATAAGTCGAGAGACATCCTAAGGTCTCATCAATAAAGCAGACTTAAAATTCACCACAATGACTCAGGGAACTGATCGGAAGAGGGGTCCGAATGATTGTAAGAGCCATGATGGGGGAGAATAGCCAGAGTCATTGCTCCTTCAGCAACAACACACACAAAAATCTGGCTACCTCTTGTACAATTCATAAACCCCTATCTGATGAACTGATCCAGTATACCCACTGAGGAGGGCCCCCAGTGGTTTGGGGACAGGGAGGAGGGAAATGGGGGTACCCCCATAAGATTTGCTCATATAATGTATCTAATTATTGACAATAAATATGTAAAAAAAACTTTCACCTGAAAAAAAGAATATTTTCCAAAATGATATAGCTTGCTTGAAGCCTAACCTGATAATAAATTACACACACACATACACACATGTATATATTCTACCTTGTTTACAAAGCAGTTTCTTTTTATATAGATACACACATATACTTCATCAAATACCTATCCTAAATCAGTCACTACAGCAGTCCTGTAATTGAGTCAGAACCATCTCCTATGTGTGAAAGAAATCAAGATCTAACACATACACAAATATGAGTTCCTGATAATTATGACCTAGAATGATCATAAAATTTGGGTTTGAATCCTGGTTTCCTTATTTACCGGCTGTGTGACCTTGCGTCCATTAACCTGCCTTAGCCTCTCCATTTTCATCTTCTCTATGAGGCTAACAGAAGCTGTCAATTCAGGGAGCACATAAAGCTACATCAATTGAGAAGACAGTGTGTGCTGCTCATCATGGAGTCTATGTGGAAATGGGGCATGTAGTTGTGTTTTCATTCAGAGCTCTTCTCAACAAGCAAAAGTACAGCACCCAAAGAAAGCCAAATGTTTGTGGTTTCTGAGACCTCTATGTCCATGTGGGCACCACGAGACATGTTCTGACTGCATTCCTGCCCAGTTCTTTGGCACACCTGTTAGGAACCAAACACTGCTAGAATATTTGGGTGGGAAAAGTCCAAATAGGGACCATATGGTTTTCACTATCACAGACCTTTCTCTTTATTTTCCTTCTTCCTGTAACCCAGCTTTCTTGTGCGCTTAACTCAAAGACCCCAGACATCCAGGTTCAATGTCTATTTTATTTATTTTTGTTTTGCAGTTTAGAAAAGCCATGGGATAGCACTCCATTTAGTAGAAGCATGTGGTTTTGCTAAAGAAGTAGGTGACATGGAATTTCAAACATTTCCCAGTGGGTAAAGTGAAGAGTGAGGGACATGGTATTTCTTTGATAGCTTACCACCTTGATCACAGAGCCCAATGTATTCTCCACTACCATTCTCCATAAAGGATTTTTACCTAGCAAGCTTTCTTTAGGCTATCATCATTATGATTCATTATTAACATAACACCTTACAACTTGTTACTTTCTATTTGCTAATGACACACTGTAAGTCCTCATGCAAGTCATTGAGGAATTAATTTTCCTTCTTTGGAGGAAATGAAGGCACTGGCCAAGGAAAATGGAGCTGGTGAATGGTCACACCAAATACACTCTGTTTCTTGGTAAATAGCTGAATTTCAAATTTTTATTGTATCTATTTATTGATAATAATTAGAGCTTTTGCTTAGTCTGATATAGTTACCTTAGGAATTAGTGTAACTAAGGTTCTGGGGAGATGTCACAGTGGATAAAGTGCTTTCCATGTAAATGTGAGTACGTATATTCAGATCTCCCAACCCTAGGTTCCAAAAACAAGGCAGGATTCTGTCAAAGCACTTGAATACCCACCCCAGGTCTGAGGTGGAATCCTGTTGCTGAAGAAACTACAGAAAGCCATCTATCAGCATTGAGAGACCCTGCTAGGTCCAGAACGTTAACCACATGGTAGTTAGTGCAGGGCTGGAAGGCACTGCATAAGCTGCCAGGGGAAACTGGTCAACGACAGCTGGAGTAAACAGAGACCATTGGCATGAACTGATGTCTGCCACCAGGAGTAGGCTGAACACACTGCCTATTAGGAGAGAACAGCAAACGATGAAATGAGCACTTGTGCAATGGAGGAGCCAAAGCCTGGGGGTGGCATTCAACAGCTTTTAATTCGGTCAAATAATCCACTCAGTGAAGGGGAGCCCTTAACTGGAACTGGGGACTCAGAACACCAGGAACCAGAATCTTAGGCCCCCAAAGAGAGATGTACTATAACCATGATTTACATAGAGCTATTAACCACAGTATCTAGCCAACTTAGAAATGTGTATCTAAGTTAACCTATACTGATCTCACTCTCTGATGGAGATTCTGTTTGCATCTTTCAGAATGCAGAGAGAGGGCTATGGATCCTCCAACCCTACCAATGAACCACAGGCCGATAGCTGACACCTGGGCAAGAGATAAGCCACATCAGATCTACCATGAAGGATCCATATAGAATCCTGCAGAGAGTGGTGGGATAAGCAAGAGGCCTATATATAACCACAGCCAGTCAACACAGAATAAGCCAGCCAGACAGAAAACAATGACTTTCAATGCAACTTAAAGCAGAAGTACAGAGACCCCCTAAGACCTCAGCAATATAGCAGCTTTAATACCCACCATGACTTGGGGAACTGAGCAGGAGAGGGAGTGGAAAGACTGTAAGAGACATGGTGGGGGAAAACTGCCAGAGACATTGCCCCCTCAGTAACAACATAAAAAGGGGGGTGGAACCGGGTTGACCCCTAGGCTTTCCATAACCCTCTACCCTATAGACTGATCCAGACTGCCCATGGAGAAGGATATCCAGCCAATTGGGGATAGGGAAGAAGGAAATTGGGGAAATGGGGATACCGACTCATTATTGGCCCATTCAATGTATCTAAATACAGACAATAAAGGAAAAAAAAAGAAATATTCAATCCTCTCTTCTAAATATCAAAATATACAATAAAGTCTGGAGAGATGGAAAAAAATCAAAAGGAGTTAATGTAACTGATATTATCAAGGAGGTTTGTGATTTTTCTCACCTAGGTGTTTCTCACTGTTGATCAAGTATATTGTTCATATGTAAAAATTTTATTTTTCTGGGGTTTAGGTATCAAATTGACTCATATATTATTTTTGTATATGTTGATTTAGCTAAACTCTCATTAATTCCAATGATTTGTTAGTATATTCTTTTGGATCTTAGCATAGGCATTCAGGTATGTAGGATAATGGTCAATTTTAATAGTTATTGTGCATTTTTAAAGAAGATTTTTCTGTAAAACTATTCTGGTCTATTGAAGAAAATGAAACATCATAATTTCTTATTCTCAAAATAGTACCACATGCTAAATGATTGTGCCACTGAAACTCCCCTTGACAGTCATGTAAATTGTATGACATGTAAATTATATCTTATGGAGCTGTCTGAAATGGTACAAAAGCCAGAATTTTTTTTACTTTCTTTTGAATACTATTGAGGAAAAGAAAACAAAGAAAAACCAAGCAAACAAAATCCTCTGTAATTTAACCTCAGATGATTTATCCAAAACTGTAATTGTATAACTATGTAATGACTTGCACACAAATATTCATAAGAAACTTATCTAACATAGTTCAAAATTAGAAATAAGGGCTGGATTAATAACTCAGTGGTTAAGGCACTTGCCTGCAAAGTAAGAAATAATCCTAAAATCTATCAGTAGATAAATGATAGCCAGTAGGAGAAAGGGTGTTTTTTTATTTTTTATTTTCAATCCCTTTATTCCTTGATTTATATTTAGCCAAATATGGGAATATTTAAGAAATGAATGTTACCAATAACCATTCAGAAGGCCCTCATTAAATCTTTTTTCTTTATTATCTATAATTAGATACATTGAATGAACAACTAATGAGTTGGTATCCCCAGTTCACCGATTCCTCTGTTACATGTCCCCAATCAGCTGGTTATCCTCCTCTGTGGGCAAATTGGAGCAGTC
Organism: Zapus hudsonius; assembly: GCA_004024765.1. Lineage (NCBI taxonomy): Eukaryota > Metazoa > Chordata > Mammalia > Rodentia > Dipodidae > Zapus > Zapus hudsonius. Next base: position 44,656 of record PVHP010000870.1, read on the forward strand.
CATGGGGTAGGGGATTATGGATAGTTTAGGAGTCAACCTGGTTCCACACCCCTTTGTATGTTGTTACTGATGGAGGGGCCATGTCTCTGGATATTCTCCTCCACAATGGCTCTTACAATCTTTCTACCCCCTCTTCTGCTCAGTTCCCTGAGTCATGGTGGGTGAGTATTAAGGCTGCTTTATTACTGAGGTTTTAGGGGCCTCTGTACTTCTGCTTTAGGTTGTGTTGAAAATCGTTGGTGTCTATCTGGCTGGTTTATCCTGGGTTGGCTGATTGGCTGTAGATATAGGTCTTTTGCTTATCCCACCATGCTCTGCAGGGTTCCATGTGGAGCATCCACGGTAGGTCTGGGGTGGCTCATCTCTTGCCAGGATGTGAGCTATCCGCCTATGGCTTGTTGGTAGGGTTGGAGGAGCCATAGGTATGGCTGCCTTCTGAAAAATACAAACAGAATCTCCATCGGAGAGAGAGATCAGTATAGGTTACCTGAGATACACATTTCTGAATTGGCTAGATTCTATTGTTAGTGTCCTCTTTGTAAGTCACTTATAAAGTGCATTTCTCTTTGGGGTCCCAAGATTTTGGTTCCTGGTGTATATTGCCCTGAGTCCCCAGTTCTAGTTAAGGGCTCCCTGTCACTGAGTAGATTACTTGGCCGAATTACAAGCTGTTGATTACTTCCCCCAGGCTATGGCTCCTGCATTGCACAGTGCTCGTTTCTTGATTCTCTGTTCTCTCCCAGTAGAAAGTGTGTTCAGCCTACTCATGGCAGCAGATTGTGTTTCATAACAGTGGTCTCTGTTTACTCCAGCTGTCATTGACCAGCTTCCCCTGGCAGCTTATGCAGTGCCCTCCACCATTGCACTAACTACCATCTGGGGGCCAGTTACTGTTCTGGACCTCACTGGGTCTCTCAATGCTGATCAATGGCTTTCTGTGATTTCTTCAGCAACGGGATCCTACCTCAGGCTTGTGGTGGGCATTCAAGAGCTTTGACAGAATCCTGTCTTGTTTTTAGGACCTCATGCTTCATTTTGGTCAACATCTCAGTGGGGGAAGGAGCCAGTGACTGGGACCAGGCATTGCTGGACTGATCCATTTTCTGCCGGGCTAGACTCTCTCCCCTTCTATTCACGGCCCCTCTTGCCAGCCATCGCCCACTACTTGCAAAATAGGTTACCTTATGCAAGTGAGGATTTTATGATTTTGAACCTATTATGGTTTAGCTTCATGTTTAAATCACCCTCCCCCCCATTTCTTACCCCTCTTTCCTAAAGTCTCACTTCTCTTGACTGGTCTATGAACAGTTTATGGTTAACCTAGTTAGGAATCACATATGAGGGAGAATATGCGGCATATGTCTCTCTGTTCTTTTGAGAGATCACTTAGAAAGATCTGCTCCAAGTCAGACCATTTTTCTTTAAATTTTGATATGTAATTTTTCCTTTCAGCTGAGTAGAATTCCATCGTGTGAATATACCACAGTTTTGTTATCCATTCCTCCATGGATGAGCATTTGGGTTGATTCCAATTCTTGGCTATTATGAATTGAGCTGCTATAAACATAGTTGTACAGATGTCTCTGTGCTGAGGTGTGACAGACATCTTGTGGGTAGATGCCTAGTAGAGGGATGGCTGGGTCCATGGGTAGTTCTATGTCCATTCTGTTTAGGAGTCTCCATAGTGCTTTCCATAGCTGTTGAACATGCTTGCAGTCCCACCAGCAGTGTATGAGGGTTCCAAGAAAGGGTGTTTTTGAAGCACTAAGGAGATGGCCAAGGAGGTAGGGTGTGTCTCTTTCATGAACCCAGAACTGGACCTGCTTGATTCGGGTGATGGAGAAACTAGCATTTCATATCTGCTTGGTAAACCTGGTACATCTCCAGGCTGGCTACAAGACTTGTGAACTTCAGACACTATCTACCAGGGTTTATCACACCAAGCTTTCACTTAATTCTCAATAATTCTCTCATGAAGAATCAATAAATAGCTTTTAATAGCCATTAGGTAATGTCCAAGAATTGGGATCCACCAAGAGAAAATTTGCCAAGAACTCAAAGAGGCAAAATTGGAACTATTGATAGAAAAACATCATAAAGTCATCAGTTGTGGTGCATGTTCAGATTGGGGATGAGGTCAATTTGGCACTGGCCTCACTCCCCAGCCTACTGGCCAGTGCCACCTGGAATACACTTCTCAGCCCTGGGCAGGGTCCAGGGTTCCTTGAGCCCATTTAGTTCCACAGGAGAAACCCAGCCTGGAATGCTCTGATTGGAGATCATGCCCACTTGACACTGACCTCACTCCCTGAACTGCACTTCTGCTCAGGCCTGTGTAGGAACACTGGAGCTGGTCAACTTCCCCAGCCCAGACCCTCATGGTAACTGTACAGACAGTGAGGAACCTGCTTATCTTCCAGACCTGAAGACAGCCATCCACTCTCATCTGGATCAAGGCAGTGAGTCCAGGTCACTCAATAAAGGCTCAACAAGAGCCATTGTTGTTGCATTATTATAAGACAAAATGTCTATTTCCAGATGGGTAAACCCCAACAAAGACCAAATAACACAGGAAACCAAGAGAAAAAAAATCATAAAATACACACACTCCTGGAGATTGAACAATACAATATTAAAAAATTAATGGGTCACTTAGGAAATCAATAAGGCTATAAAAATTTCTTAAAACTTATGATAATGAAAACACAACATACCAAACTTATGGGTCACAATGAAGTCAATCATAAGAGGGAAGTTTATAGCACTAACTGTTTAAATTATAGAAATAGAGAGATCCCAAATAAATAACTTAATCTGAAGGCTTTCACAAAACAAAAGCAATCCAAATCCCCCCCCCAAAAAAAAATAATTAACATCAGGACAGAAATCAAGGAAAATTGGAAATGAGAAAACAATTTAAAAATTGATGAGACAAAGAGCTTGTTAGAAAAAAATAAACATGGTCTATTAAACCCCTGGCTAAATTTATCAAAAAAAAGAGAGAGAAGAATAATCAACTAGATTAGAGGTGAAAACAGATAATAATGAAATTGGAATAATCATTGGGTTATATTTCAATAAACTATATTCCACTAAATTAGAAACTCTGGAAGAAATGGATAAATTTCTCGACTCATATGACCTGCCAAAACTAAACCTAGAAGAGACAAATCACATAAATAGACCCATAACATGTGATGATATTTAAGGAGTAATTAAAAGTCTCCCAACCAGATGGATTTGATGTTGAATTCTACCAAACATTTACTGAATTAAAAACCACTACTCTTTATTTCACAAAGTTAAAAACGAGGTACAGCTCCCAGACTCCTTCCACGAATCCTGCATTACACTTATACCAAAATGAGACAGAGACACACAAAAAATAAAGTTACAGGCCAATATCCCTGATGAACTTATGCAAAAATCCTCAATAGAATTCTTGCAAGTGAAATCCAAAAACATACTACAAGTATTATATACCTCAATCAAGTAGGTTTCATTACAGGGATGCAGGGATGGTTCAACATATAGAAATTGCTAAATGTAATTTTTCATATAAGTAGACTTAAGGAGAGAAATCACATGATCATGTCAATAAATATAGTAGTCCTTTGACAAAATACAACATCCCTTCATGATCAAAACACTGGAGAGACTAGGGATTCAGGGACGATATATCAACATAAGGACTACACACAAAGACTTAAAGCCCATGTCATACAAAGTGGGGAAAAAGTTGAAGCATCTCACTAAGGCCTGGAACAAGGCAGAGGAGACCATTCTCCCCATTGCTTTTAAACACAGTACTTGAAGTCATAGCTCAAGCAATAAGACCAGGGAAAGATATAAAAGGGACACAAATTGGAAAGAAAGAAATAAAAATAGCATTTTTGCATATATGATTCTATACTTAAGTGACCCAAAAGACTTTCAGCAAAATGGCAGGATATAAAATCAACCTGGAACTATCAGTATTCCCCCCCCCCCAATACTACTGGAGGTATCACCATACATGATTGTAAGATATACTGCAGTGCCACAGTAGTGTTGGCAAGTAAGTTGGAATGAGACTTTAGAGAGGAGAAGCAGGGAGGGATCAAAGGAAGGAATAGTTGACAGGCAAGTGGAGGGGCAGAATACAGGTAATAGAAGGCCTTGGGGGGCAAGTGTAAGGGAGGTAAGGGAGAGTAGAGATGCACAGAATTAATGCCATGAATTAGTACCAGAAACATACCTCTGTTAGTCAATTAAGTGATATAATTCTCTTAAAAAGAGAGAGAGAGGACTAATTTGGCCAGAAGCATCCTGCAGGAGTGGAGAAAGTTTTACCCTAACAATAAGCTATAGCTGGTATATCCCAGTTCCAGAATTAGGTTACCTCCCTTCCCCTGAACAATGAGCTATTGGTCAGGGATGCCCCCAAACAATGCAGACCATTGCCAAGTCACTTTGATACTGATCAGAACTAAATGGTAAGAGTCCATTGCTAGGTGGGTAATCAGTGGCTCTCTGATTGACTAAGAGACCAGCTCATTGGCAAGGAAACCTTAACTGGAACTGGGACCCAAGCCAAATTCCTATGGAGAGCAAGATTCTGGACTTCAAGGGGAAGCTCCCACTAACCACAGGCCTAAAGAGAGGCTACACCCACTATAATTTTGCCAAGTTAACAATGTTTATACCATTTAACCTATTATGATCTCACTCTCTGTTGGAGAGTTTGTTTGATTTTTCAGAAGGAAACGGGAACCAAGGACAACCCAATTCTACCAACAAGACCTGGTAGGAAATGAACCACCTCTAACACATCATCCAAGGCCCAGGTGAAATCTCAGAGGAAGTGGTGAGATGAGCAAGAGGGTTGCTTCCACAGCATGCCTGACAACCAGCACAAGGGTAATGGAGATGGACACTGAAGATAATTATTTCAAAGTAGAAACCCAGAGACTTTTAAGAGCTCAAAACTAAAGCAGAATTAAAACTCACCTCCCATGGCTCAGGAAACTTTGTGGAAGAGGTGGTAGTAAGATTGTAAAAGTCATGGTGTGTGTGTGGGGGGGGGCGAGAATCCAGACACATTCTCTACCCCCCAAAAATAAAACTGCCTGCTGCTAACACAACTCATAGCCCTCCTGCCATGGAGCATTCTGGCAGTTCTACTGAGGAGGGCCCTCAGTGGAATGGGGGGAGAGAGGAAGGAAATGGAGGTACCAACACGAGTTGGACAGTTTCTACTTATCAATTATATATATTGACCCTTTAAGGGGTTGTGGGGATGGATAAGTATTAAAGAAACTGTCTTACAGAACTTGTCTACCTGTGTGTAATTCTCCAGTCACTTAAGTAAAGCTAGACAACATTTACAGAGCAAGAGTCCTGGTGTGCACCCACCCACCCACACCCACACCCACACACAGAGGGAGAGGGAGAGAGAGGTATGAACAAATAAATAAGAAAGTATACTTTTAAAAATGATTAAGAGTATTTTTAGGTCGGTATTCTTCAGCTGTGACACATACTATATGCACACACTCGTCCTGTGTCCACCACCATCAGCTTTTGTGGAAGATGAGTGATGGAATGTGAGCCACCTAAATCCATGCATCCCTCTCAATCCATTTGAGCTCATTGCTATTTTACCACCCAAATCTCTTGGCTTGCAACAAGCCCACTGCATAGCTTCTTAGAACCTGTGTGACTAGTTGGCACCAGATACCTGTCAATTTATCAGAATGAATGACATCAATACCTTGTTTATTCAGCCATGCCAGTAAATACTGACATACCAGACCTTCCTGTTGATGATAGTAATAATGTGCCTTTCTGAGAAGCCAGGCACTGTTGTATGCTCATTCTATTTACTTACTCAGTTCTTCCAATTCCTTGAGAAATAGGCACTTGTTTTTATGAAATTTTATTTATTGTTAATAATTAAACACTCTGTATGAGTGAACATGTCTTGTAATGGTACCCCTATTTCTCTCCTCCCTGGCCCCAATCCACTGAGGGACCTCCTCAGTGGGATTTCTGGAATGGTGCAAGGGATGGGGGATTATGAATTGTAGAAGCTGTAGCTGTAACCTCTGTGTGTGTGTGTTGTTGTTGTTGTTGAGGGGGACAATGTTACTGGATATTCTCCCCCACCATGGCTCATACAATCTTTCCACCTTCTCTTCCACAAAGTTCCCCCAGTCATGGTGGGTGGGTTTTAAGTCTGCTTTATTGTTGAGCTCTTGAGAGTCTCTGGATTTCTCCTTTGGACTATTTTGGGCATCCTCGGTGTCTCTCCATTATCCTTCCATAGGTTATATGACTTGCTGTGGAGGTGGCTCTTTTACTCATCTCACCACTTCCTTAAAGGTTTCTTTAGGGATCTAGATGATGAGTTAGGGGTGGTTCGTCTTCTGCTAGGGTGTCCCCCATGATCTCAGGTCCTGTTGGTGGAAGTGGGTTGTCCACAGTTCTTGTTGCTTTCTGAGAAATACAAACAGAAAACAGAATCTCCATTGGAGAGTGAGATCAGTATTGGTTAAATGAGACAAACATTGTTAATTTGGCCAGATTTCGATAGGTGTAGCCTTTCTGTAGGCCCATGGTTACTGGGGACTTCCCTATGGAGATCAGGTTCTTGGTCTCCATAAGAAGTTGCCTTGGATCCCAGTACCAGTTAAGGGTTCCTTGCCACTGAGCTGATCTCTTAACCAATTATCCATCTGTTGATTACCCACCTAGGTCAAGTGACACTTGCACAGATGGGCACTTCTTGTCTCACTAGTCTGTACCATATAGCAGTGTGTTCAGCATTCTCAGGCCATGGGTTGATGTTGTAAATAGATTTCCCCTTCTGGCACTACACAGGATAACCTTCTGGGAACTGGTTAGGCACTTATTTTAATATAAAACTTAGAATTACCTCCAAGGAGACCAGGAAGGTGGTTCAGTTATTAACAATTCAATTATCCAGCCAGACTGGATATAAGTAAAGCCAGACTGGCATTAATTTTTAGAAGCAAGAGACCCCTGTGTTCCAATATACACATATGTGTAAATAAATAATAAATAATTTTAAAAAATTGCTACCAAGGAGCAAATGAAAGAAAAACCTGCCAGTGCTGTGGGGCACATTTATAGTAACAGCATTTAAGAGGGGGGATTGTGATGAGTGTGAGGCTAACCTGGGCTATACAGTGAGACCTTGTCTCAAAAACAGCAAAAATTCTAAGAAATAAAATTAGATACTTGAGAATAGGGAAAAATAAAATTCTGACTTGTGTGTCTTTACTTGAAAGTCTTAACACATAAAAGTGACCATGTAAAGTTTCTATCATGGATGGAAGGGAGACTCAAAATAGAAAGTCTACTAAAAGGCAATGAATGAGCTGCATGTTTTCAATCAAATTTGTGTCGCGATAATGACATTTTCTACATCAAATTGACAGAACTGGACCACAGTCTAATGGTCTGTTATTTATATCAAGACTGGGTAGCATTAGAGATAATGTAACTGAAGCAAAAGAGAATGGCTGTTTGGTCTACACTGTTTAGAATGTGTAGCTGACCTTGGATTGGTGACCATGGGGAAAGAAAAGAAAGAAGAAAGGAAAGAAAACTATGGTGAATGAAATGGGGGACAGAGAACTTTTTCCCTGGCAGAAAAATCCTCACAAATGTTAGTGTTCTTTCAGGAAGAGAGTAAGGAATGGAAGATCACTTTCTTCGCTGACATTTCAGTGGAGGCTTTATGCACTACAGTGCAGTACAAGGTTTTCTCCAGGATCTGGTGCCAGTCTTTCTGCTGCTCAAGACACTGTGCAGCTGCCTCAGGCAACAACTAGATTTCAGTTATTACCTTCTCTACACTGCTGGAAAAAAGACTCAACCAAAGCATCCCATAACTTCCAGCATCCCAGAAATGGGTCCCTTGAGTGCTTCATTTAGGAATTTCAGTGGCCTCTATTTTGGGAAATTAACAAACAATGCTATTCTCAATTCTTGTATTTCTCAATTCAGGTCCAGTGATCAGTTGGCATTCAAAGGGCCCACAACACTGGTGTGCCAAATGTGAGAAGAGAAAGATTAAATACATAGACATCCTTTTTAGAAACCTTATAGTTTAGCAGGAATATGATGTAAAAAAGAAATAATGTGGGGATGGGGAGATGGCTCATCAATTAAAGCACTTATCTGCAATGCCTAATGACCTGGGTACCCATGTAAAATTGATCCCCTAGTACCCATGTAAAGCTGGAAGCACAAGGTGGCTCATGCATGTGGAGTTCTTTTGCAGTTGCTGGAGACCCTGGCATGTACCTTTCTCTCTCTCTCTCTCTCTCTCTCTCTCTCTCTCTCTCTCTGTCTGTCTCTCACCTTTCTGTTGACAAATAAATAAATAAAATAGTTTTAAAAAACAAGTGATTTGGTGCAAGATGAATAAATGCATAATTAAAAATGCATGTAAGGGTGTTGGGGAGATGACTCAGTTGGTAAAGTGCTTACCACACAAGCAGAAAAACTCGAGTTCATGTCGCTAGGATTTACATCAAAGTTAGACATGGGATGCACCTGTAACCCCAGCACTAGGAGGTGGTGATAAGAGGATCAGTGTGGCTTGCAAGCTAGCCAATCTCTCTGAATTGGTGAGCTCTAGATCAACCCTGCCTTAAAGGATAAGTCAAACAGTAATTGAGGAACTGGACATTGACCTCTGACCTCTATATGCACATACATGTTCCCAGACATGCAAGCAAATATACACACTGCATACATATATACACACAAAATATCCAAACTATGTGACAGTTTTGAACCCTGCATGTAATACTTAACATAGAGACAAACCATTAAAACTCAAACTGGCTCATGACTTTCATATATAGTAAAAGTATTACAAATTGTTGGAAAACTAATTTGCTCTTTTAAGTTAAATAAAAATATTTTAAGAAAAAATAACTCCTTATTTAAGTTATTAAAAATAAGTCAAGAAAAAATTGAAAAATAATAGGTTAATACTTAGATGGCCTTTGACCAGGGAAGAACATTGCTTAAAGTGAATGGAAAAAATTAAAGCAATATAATTCATGTGAAAAAATAAAATTTTCTTAATGTTGAGAAATTACAAATAAAATTAAGTGAAAATGAAAATTTTAGGAAAATATATTTGTAATAATGAAGGAAATGTACTTTTTTGGGAATTTATCAAAATTATCTATGTGCTGACCAGAATCATTGATGATAACAAGCACTTATCTTACTTTTAAAATCCAATAGAGGGAAAAATTAACAGAGTTGAACTATTTAAAGTGTAACATTACATAGTCATCAATACTCAAGCTTGATGATATGTATGAATAATTTAAATAGCAACGATGGCTTTTCAAACGAGATGCACACATTCTAACATTTCCCTGTGATAGAAAAGATAATGATCCATACAAAATAAAATGCTTCAGATTATGAGGATATACAGAGTGCATCCCTGCCCTAGTGCTTTCTTGTTCCAAAAGCATTGTGTGAATGAATACTCCATAACGTGAAAACCCAAGCAGCATGGGAAATCTCACTTTGTCTCCTGCCATCACACTGGAGATCAATTACCTGGACATTTAATTAGCTATCTTCTGTATACCCTGGATCTGAGGAGGTATTTAAGTGAACCCCAAGTGGAAGCAATTCCCTTATTATGGATGGCCAGGAGATTGTACAGACTCCACACATTTTGGAGGAGCGAGATCTTCCTATAGGAATGTTCCTCTGGAAGATGTTAGAAAGTAAGTGTTCCACAACCCCCCTCCCCTCCCCACTCTGGGGTGGGAGTCCAGCCCAGGAGGGGAAGTGCTGCCACATTCCCCACACTGCAGGGGAGTGCCTGCCTTCCTCTCAAACATCGGTGTGAGACCCGTTGTCACTGGAGGCAGGAACAGCACACAGGTCAGCTTGGGCAGGACCACCAATGTCAGTGAGGACCTGCTCCTCAGTTTACAAACACCCCTCCTTCATACCTCCATGGCTTCTGGAAGCTTCCTAGTCATAAATTATTCCTTCCCCCCTCTATCTGTGTGTGTGTGTGTGTGTGTGTGTGTGTGTGTGTGTGTGTGTGTGTGTGTGCCTGGGACACACTCACTCAGAAATCAAGTCCTTTCTACTGGGGTGAATGTATTTTTCTTGTAAAAGAGAAACAAAAATATGAAAAAGTTTGGTGAATATATTGAAATTAGGAATTAGCCATTATATGGACAGTTTAGTATGATGTCTTTTACCATCTCCCACTCCTTCCCACTGTGTTCTTTTTTAATATTAATGAAGTTTCATGGATTAGTTATTAGTTAGTTGCATATAATCAATGCAGTATTTCAGAATTTCCATCTAGCTATTTTGCTGCGAAGGGCAGGATTTTGGAGTTTACTAGGTTTAGCACTGCAGCTTGGAAGTGTTATTCACAAGGTGTGTGAAAAGAAACTAGACAATCTATGTAAATTGTTGAGAAATATACCTCAAACAAAATAAGTGACTAACAGACAAAAAGTACTTAAATTAGTAAAAGGTTATTTTTATCACCACACTGAATATAACTGTAACCCAAAGAAAAAATTTTGAATCAGGTTTGGTTAGACAGGCCTGTAAAGCCAGTGAATCAGGAAGCTAGAGCCCAATGATTACAAGTGGAAAGCCAGTCTGAACAACTTAGTGAGATTCTGTATCAGTACAAAAAGTACCAAAAGTTCTGCACATATAGCTCAGTGGTAGAGCATTTGCCTATCATGTGCAAGGCCCTGAGTTCAAACCCCACAAACAGTAAGAATGCTGTTTACGTTTACCTACATTATTCTTATCCTGTATAAAGCACATTCTTGTTTATTATTGGGCATTAGCTGTATTAGGAAACAGGTCATGAAGAAGTGTCGTTATACATCTTTAATCATTCTTTCAGTTCTTATTTAAAGACTATATTCATTTTTCCATTTAGAAAAAAATCCTTTTAGGTTTTCCTTTGAAAGCAGTGGCCATTCCTTTTCGTGTACTTAGTAATCTTAGAAAACCAAGTACTTCAACCTGATGTGGTGGTTCATGCTTTTAATCCCAGCACTCGGAATACTGAGGTAGGAAGACCACCATGAGTTTGTGACCAGCCTAGGCTGTGGAGTAAATTCCAGGTCAGCCTAAACTGCAGTGGGATGCTGCCTCAAATGAACCAAGGAAAAACAAAACCAAAACCTCAGAACTCTAAGGTCAGCCACCATTGTTTGAAATATGTGCTTTCCTATGTCACAAACAACCCTTTCTATCACCTACAATTTCTAAATCTTTAGAATGGGAAGAAGAATCAGACATATATTTTCATTCTATAATAAACTGTTGCAATAAAAAAAATTTAAGAAATAGTGCTAATTGTGAATAACAATATCAAGAAACAGATGGCTTTAAATTTAAATGATTATGCACACTATATACTTATAAATTTAGAGAGCATGTATGTCACGTAATTATGTTTCAGCAAACAAGCAACCAAATATATAAGGATGGTTCCATAATAATATAATGGAATTAAAAATCATGACTAGTGCTAGAGTAGTTATTGTACTATTGCAGAGCAACATATTACTCATATGCTTGTGGTAATGTTGGTTTAAACAAATTTCTTGATGTGTCAGTCATAGAAAAATCAGTCAGTTATGTGCAGTGCATAATTCTTGATAACAGGGTAAACAACTATGCTATTGGTTTGTGTATTTGCTACCCTATACTTTTATCATTTTAGCAGGTACTCTTCCACTTATAAAAATGTCACCACTATCACCGGTGTCAGCCTCATACAGTTCACATTTTCCAGCTAGCTTATTGCGTTGCTTCCTCTTTGCTTGATTTAATATCATGTTGTTTTGTTCATACAACTCCATAGACCATGAAGCCTAACCATGTAGTAAGTCACACCATCTAAGTCTTGTAAATACACTATGAAGCTTGAACAATGACGAAATTGTTTAATGATACACTTCACGGAAGCTATCCCATAATATTTCAGCAAAACACAATGGCATACATAGACATTCATCATTACTTTCACCATGATTCCCTGGAGCACATTACGAAGGCTAGCTGAAAAATAAGATAGTTTAGCCAATTAAAAGTTAGTCCAACTTATATACCAAATACATAATGTGCTTGATTTGTTTTTCCCAAATAGACCAATTTCTTGAGTGTTTTTCCAAATGGTTTCACATTTTAAAATGTGTTCTTAACCCTACTTACCCTTTCAAAAGTGCCGAAATGTTTAAATGGCAGTATTTTATGCTGATAGATGCCCAGGGATAAGAGTTCCATTTTTACCCAGTGGTAATAAAAGGGCGAGTAGAAATGAAATATCTGTTCATAGACATGTAGTTTTTCATACTCAAAATATTAAGATGCCTATTTCATTTACAATGTATTGAGAGTATTTTGTGAGTTTCAGTAATATGCAATTACTTCATGATGAAAACATGGAAAATGCAACCACATTAATTTCTGTGTATGCAGTTTTATCTTGGGGCTGATATACAGGGTGAGGAAGGAAATAGCTTAACCACATATATATGAAAATGTCTTTTAAAACATAGCTTAGAAAATCCTTATATAACTTCTGTGTGTCATAAGAAGTATCTAACATGTCACTTACTAGCATTTTGGAATGAATTAAGTAATGGAAAATGTAAAAATGTAATCTTTATAGGAAACTTATTTGGTCCCATTAATGCTACAGTCATTTCAATGTAGTCTTAGATATTTCAAAGCAGTATCTTCTGCTGTGTGTTAGGGCTTGTGCCAAGCATTTCACATGAACACTATCCTTATACAGCAGGCAAACAATCATCGTATCCCTATTTCACAAGTGAAGTTGAGGTTTAGAAATGTTAAGGAACTCAGTCAATGTCACACCTTTCATAAGCAGATACTGTTGACTCAACCCTCTAGACCCTATCTTAAAATAAAAAAGTAACTTTTTTGTATTCAATTTCCTTGTTTCCAAAAGGGATCTTTTAGATACTTAAGGATGCATAAGAAAACAATATATTTTAAGTACTGAAGAAATATGTTAGTTTGTAGTTGCTAAAAACCTGGAACTAGACATAATTTCAATTATGAGCTATTGTGATTTTTTAAAATGTAGCAGGATCATTGATTAATCACTCTATCTCTTTAGATTTGTTTTCTTATATATTTAAATTGGAAACAGAATGAATATAACGTAAAATGGAATGTGATTTGTTTGCTAACAGTTTTGGATGGTAGGTGATAGTTTAGATTTGTGACAAGCAGAAGCAGGTTTTCAGAATCCATAGACAATGTTTATCCAAACAGAAGAAAAATTGCTAGCATATCATCAACTAACAGTACTGCATCTTGGTATCTCTCACTGATCTCCTTTCAGACCTTCTGAGAGGTAAGAATACTTTGCATTCTCTTCATTTCAGGAGCCAAGGGAAATCAATTAATAAAATGCTCTGTTCATTCTAAAGACATTGTTTTTGTCCCATGTAATTTAGCTGTTAGTTTGAAGATGGTAATTCATTTATAGAGATTTCTCTACATTTATCCAGAGGATGTAAGTTGAATAAGTTGTAATTCCACAAATATTTATTGCGTATCTTTAGTTCTCAGTTCAGTTTCTGAATTAAGCATAGGTGTGACACTTTGCTATATTAATGGACAGCAATAAATCACATTTTCTTGCTATGCCCCTGTATACTTTCCTTGACCCCTGATTCTTTGTTTGCCCATATGACTTGATTTGGCCAATGAGTCATCAGAAAATATGATTTAGTTAATCTCCTAATAGATGCTTGTTATTGGTTCTTGCTGGCTTGGAACCCTGAGATCATACCTAGAAGAATCAAGGACAAAGAGCTATGTGGAGAGAAATCTCAGCTCTCCCAGCCATCCCAGGTGAGGCCCAAAACAAGTGGGTGAAATTACGACCAAGCCATCCAGTTCCATCTCACTAGACAGTGAGGTCATGTGAGTAGGCCAGGGTGATGAGAATGACCCACAGCCTGTGAACTATACAGCCAACCAAGAGACTTATGAGGCATGATAGGTTATCGTAAGGAAATAAGTTTGAGCTGGTGATTTACACAGGAACATATAACTAATATATTAGAAATTAATGAAACATTTTTTGAGAAAATTATCCTTGCCTGAAATTACAGCTTGAGGTTTAATATGAATGCTCATAAAAATGAAATAAAAGCAGGGAGATTTTCACTGTATCAGAAAAATGCACATGTGTAGTCGAGTTAGGAGTTGTACATCTATTACAGAAAGCTTGGCAAAGTGGGGGAGAAAATATGATTCACTTTATACATTGTGTATAAATTAAATCAGATATTTCCTTTGCCCTCCCTCCTGAAAATGTATAAAAAGTAATCATGAGTTGTTCCAGAAGCCATTTGAAGAGCTCATTTAATCTTCTTTCTACTGCTTCCCAAATGCTAGTCTTATTTGGTGCCTTGAAGATGATATTCTGCAAACATCATACCATCTGCATAGCAAGAGGAGAACATTTTTGTGACTCATTTTAAAGATTTAATTTGGGCTTTATTATTAAAGAGAAATCAATATCCTTAGCTCAGAGGATATAAAATTTCATTTAGGAGACTAACAATTTATCATTTTACAAAAGAAAGGTAGAAAACAAAACTAAGGAAATGATTCTTTGTTTCTTAACTGTTTAGTGCCATGATATCTTGTCATGATTACTTAGGCTGTAAGGATGTGAGTAATTTATTACTGCTGTTTTTTTACTCCTACAAAGGTATGGAAATGATAGTTCCATGCTATGTGAATGACTGTGTACCTTTGTTTACAATCTTCTAAAATTAATTGATTTATTTGCAGAGAGTGTGAGAGAGAGAGAGAGAGAGACAGAGAGAATGGACATGCCAGGGCCTGTAGTCACTACAAACAAACTCCATATGCATGCTTCACTTTGTGCATCTGGCTTTACATGGGTCCTGGGGAATTGAACCCAAGTTGTTAGGTGTTGCAGGCAAGTGCCTTAACCACTGAGCAATTTCTCCAGCCCCTAAAACTACATTATTTAACATATTTCTATGGTATTTTGAAAATGTTGTGCCTGCAGTGAATTTCTATAATAAAAAAATATAATACTCAATTTGATTTTTAATGCTTCCAGTCTATACATTGTACTGCAATGGACATCATCCCTCTGACACGATGTGTGATGGAATTACCCTCTCGCTGCCTGGCCAGCCAATCCATTTCACAGACTTGAGAAGTGAGGGAGTCAAAGTTAATCTACCATTCCAGGCTGCTGATTCCATCGTGAATGGAACAGGAAGTTAAAACAGACAATGAAAGGGAAAGAAGTAGCTGCAGTAATCAACATGACATAGCCTTTCTATTTTTCCAGTTCTCTTCTGCTGGGGACTCTTTAAATCATTACCATCTAAAATATTTTCATTTTGTTGTACTTGCTCATTAATGAACTTAAAAAGGCATATGTGCATCGGACAGATAAAAATTATGTTTACTTTTCCATTAAAAAAACTTTTCATGGGTCTGGAGAGATGGCTCAGTGGTTAAATGTGCTTGTTTACAGAGCCTAATGGCCTAGGTTTGATTCCCCAATACCCATGTAAAGCCATATGCACAAAATGGCACATGCACCTGGAGTTCATATGCACTGGCAAGAGGCCATGACATGCCCATACTCGCTCTCTCTGTCTGCTGCTTTCTTTTCTTTGTGTCTCAAATAAATAAATAAATAAATAAATAAATAAATAAATAAATAAATAAATAAATAAATAAATGAAATCCTAATTTTTTTCATTTAATATGTGAGTGAGATATGGAGCTGGGAAGATGGCTCAGAAGATAAGGTGCTAGCCATGGAAGCACGAGGACCTGAGTTTAGACTCCCAGCATCCACATAAAGTCAGATGCGGTGGTGTCTATAATCTCACCACCTCTACAGCAAGACAGGTATTAGAAGTTCATAGACCAGCTGATCTGGTGAACACAGCCTGAAGCAGCAAAGAAGCCCTGTCTTCAAGGCAAGGGCAGATATTTTGAAGTTATCCTTTGATCTCTATATTTGCTCCATGGCATTGACACACATACCTCTCTCTCTCTCTCTCTCTCTCTCTCTCTCTCTCTCTCTCTCTCTCTCTCTCTCTCACACACACACACACACACACACACACACTAAAAAATGTGAAGGATACAAAAGGATCAAGTTCACTGAAAGTATGTCCCAGCACCTCCAAACTAATCTCAGAGTGTCAGGATCTCCAGGACATAAGCATCCTGAGAACGAACCTCACAAAATGTACCACAGACACACCACAGCAGTGTTTCCAATGAGTCATTTATCTAATTTCCTGAAGTATAACCTTTTTATGAATTCTCCTGATATAATCTTTTTCTCCTTACTAAAGGTGTCCTAAGCATAAGTATGTAATGAATCATGTAATTCACTTTTACTGTAGGCACATAGCCTGCATCTTACTCTGTCCTTCTTAGATATATTGATAAATGATATTGAGTCTGTTTAATTTCCTCTTTCCAGGCAGTTAAAAAATTCTTTTCTTTAGTTGTTAAATTTGTTTAAAATCACATTAGTAGTGTTGTAGAATGCCAGAACACACTTTTTCAATGTGACTTCCTAACATGTTTATTGTTCTCTTGTGCATAAAAATCCCTTTGACTAAAAGAATATCTTACAGACACCTCATTTTAGAAAGGAGGAATCCAAAGAGAAAGAAACGTGAGTCCAGTGTAGGGACAGTGTGGAAGGCAGAACTGCTTCGACCAGACCTAGATGTTTCCATCAATGTCTGATAGTATTGTAAGATTTAGATTTATTTCTCTTATAACTTTATTCACTAACTGAAAAAAGTTTTTTTATTTATCTCCAAATGAATAAAAATGAAATACAATGAGAATCCCAATTACATTTGCTTTGATGGGCTTGCATACAGATCTCCTGAAGCCATAGATCTGAGAGCCATCAAAATGATATCTTTGGAAAAATGAGAGGCTGCTTACCAATCATCAAACACTCTGTAACTTATTAATAAAATGTGACAAATGAATTGAAAATGCTGAAAGACTGAACAGATGGCACATGAATTAATTGATCAAAAATTGAGCTAAATGGGGATTCCACGAACATGACTTTAATCAGTGGAGAAATCACTCAATTAATTGTATTGGGTTGGGCTGGAGAGATGGCTCAGCGGTTAAGGCACTGGCCTCCAGTGCCTAAGGCCCCAGGTTCAATTCCCCAGGACCCACATAAGCCAGACCCACAAGATGGTGGCCCTGGTGCTCGCTCTCTCTCTCTCTCTCTCTCTGCTTGAAAATGAATAAATAAAATGTTTAAAAAAATTGTATTGGGTTGATGAGTGGTAATCAACTTAGAAAGGAAGCCAAAATAAATTCAGATTTATGTTTCTTCATACACATTAAAATATACCCCCAAATTTAAATGTAGATATTAAAATATGGAACAACTGAAGGTTGCTTAAGCAAATTAGGTGGTTAATTACTCAACAACTGTCTATTTTTTAGGTACTGATGGAAATTCTCTGTATGTTAATCATATGTTATATCACCAAAGCACACTGGACAAGTGTTAGACATTACTTCTTTTTTAAAGATTTGCATGTACTGCTAACCTTCACTTTCAAAGACCATTTTAAAAAGCCACTTTTTTAAAAAATGCAGATCTTTTGTCTTATGAATTTAAAGTTTAAAAGACAGACAATGAAACTAACTCAATCTGGAAACAAGGAAAGAATTGCTCAAAGTATTCGTGTGCTTGGCCAATCACTTTATGTACATTATAACAAGGGTCAAAAGTATGGCAATATATCATATAAGAAGAGAGTTAGTGCATGTTGAGAGAGCTCCTGATATTAGTTCTCAAGCGTCATTCCTATAGCAGGCGTGTCATGGGGGCTTGAGTGAAGTGTGAGGTTTCCTCCTCCCATGTGTGACTAGGAGACATGATGGAAAAAACTGATAAGCCATTTAAAAATAATTGGAACTACTGATATCATTTCCTGTGTGAGACTAATCTGTTCATTAATATTAGTTGAAACATAATTTTATACTTTTTGTTTTCACTTTTTTTTTTTTTAGAGAAGACACTGATTTGCTTTTGTTCAGGTGAGCCAAGGGAAACTTTAGTGGTTATACAGAGTTTGAATTTAGACACAAAAATGAATAAATTTTAGATAAGGAAAAGACTAACCCAGACTTTTATGCATGGGCTTCACAGTGTTTTGTCCTTTAACTTTTTAAAATATCTTTATTATGAATAAGTATATACATTGAATGAGCAAATATTGTGAAGGTGTCCCCATTTCCCTCCTCTCTGTCCCCTACCCACTGGGGTCCCTCTTCGGTGTGCATACTGGATCTGTCCATAAGGTAGAGGGTTATGAACTGTACCAGGGTGGTCTATTGGCTTTGAGTATGGTGTGTTTGTCTCTACAGAAGATTCTTAATTTGATGAGATTCCATTGATTGAGTGATTGTTGCACTTCCTGGGCTACTGGAGGTTTCTTCAGGAAGTTTTTTTGCCTACTTCTATCTCATGGAGTATTTTTTCTTCTAAGGTATTCAGGGTTTCAGGTCTTATGTTGAGGTCTTTTACCCATTTAGAGTTGAGTTTTGTGCATGGTGAGAGGAGTAGACCTAGTTTCATTTTTTTACATATATTTAGCCAATTTGTCCAGCACCATTTGTTGAAGATGCTATCTTTTCACCAGTTGACATTGTTGGCACCTTTGTTGAATATGAAACAACTATAGGTGCTCAAGCTTAGGGCAGGGTCTTCAATTCTGTTCCATTGGTCTGTCTGTCTGTTTTTATGCCAGTACCATGCTGTTTTGTTACTATTGCTTTTTAGTATATCTTTAGATTGGGTATGGTGATACCTCCTTAAGAGTTTCAGTTATTCAGGATAGTCTTGGATATCCAAGACCTTTTCCCTTTATAAATAAATTTGGAGATTATTTTTCTTATGTCTGAAAAGAATGAAGTTGGTATTCTTATTGGAATTGCATTGAATCTTTATTTAGCTTTTAGAAGTATTGTAATTTTCACAATATTAATTCTACCAATCCAGGAGCATGGAAGATCTTTCCGTTTTTTCACATCTTCCTCAATTTCCTTCTTGAGCATTTTTATGTTTTCACTATACAAATCTTTCACATCCTTGGTTAGTGTTATTCCAAGGTGTGATGGTTAGGTTTTGTTGTAAACTTGATCTTTTTAATTATCTTGGGTGGGTCTCTCGGATGTTTATAGGAAGGCAGCCTCTCAGCAAGGGGCAAGACGTAAAGAAGCTCAAAGAAGCTAGAAGTAAACATCCTTTTCTGTGTGGGCAGTGCAAGAAGGAAATTCCAGAGACTCAGGAAGCCATTAAGTCTGGGATAGGGTTGTAAGACCCCACCCTAAGCCTATATAAAGGAGAAGAAATTCTCTTTGGCTCTCCTGCCTGTTTGCTGTTTGGTGTGTGGTGTAGGTGATGGGTTTCTCTCTCTGCTCAGACCTGTGAAAGAGGGACAGCCTCTTTCACTATTATGGAATTTCCCCCTCAATCTATAGTTTCAAAAAATACTTCTCCAAATTGTGCCTGGTTTTGAAGATTCATCCCAGCGGCATGTGGCTGGCTGTGACACAAGGTATTTGATTTTTTTGAGGCTATTGAAAATGGGACTGCTTCACTGATTTCTTTTTCCATTTGCCTGTCGTTTGCATACAGGAAGGTTACTGATTTTTGTGTGTTAATTTTGTATCCTGCCGCTTTGCTGAAGGAATTTATCAGCTTCAGCAATTTAATGGTACTATCCTTTGGGTCTGTTATGTATGAGATCATGTCATCCACAAAAAGGGATGGTTTCACTTCTTCCTTTCCAATTTGAATCCCATTTTATGTCTTTTTCCTGTCTTATTGCTTGGATAAAACCAGACAAAGATATAACAAGACAGGAAAACTATAGACCTATATCCCTGATGAACTTAGATGCAAAAATTCTTAATAAAATCCTCGCAAACTGAATCCAACAACACATCAAAAGTATGTTCCACCTTGACCAGGTTGGCTTCATCCCAGGGATGCAGGGTTGGTTCAACATAATGAAATAAATTAACATAATCCACATTAATAAACTCAAACACAAGAACCACATGGTCATCTTAATTGAAGCAGAGAAGGACCTTGACAAAATTCAACATCACTTCATGATCAAAACACTGGAGAGAATTGGCATAGAGGCTTATACCTCAACATAATAAAGGCAAAATACAAAACTCCTAAAGTCCAAATCATACTCAATGGAGAAAGGCTCAAGGAGTTCCCACTAAAATCAGGAACAAGACAGGGATATCCACTGTCACCATTGCTCTTCAAAAAAGTCCATTTTTAACCAACATATCTTTCTACAGGTTCAAGAAGTTCCAAGATCACAACTGGAGGAAGAAGTAATACTACAACCATCACCAGATTTATTCTTTTGGGATTCTCAGATCTTCCCAAGCTGAAGACTGCTCTCTTTGTGGTATTCTTGGGGACTTATCTCTCCACAGTGGTGTGGAACCTGGGAATCACCATTTTGATTAGGATAGACCCTTACTTACACACACCTATGTACTTCTTCCTCAGCAATTTATCCCTTTTAGATTTCTGCTATGTTACCTCTACAACCCCCAAAATGCTCTCAGGATTCTTCCAGAAGCCTAAATCCATCTCCTTCATGGGGTGTGCCATGCAGTATTTCTTCTTTTCTAGCCTGGGTCTGACTGAGTGCTGTCTTCTGGCTGCCATGGCTTATGATCGGTATGCTGCAATCTGTAATCCTTTGCTTTACACTACCATCATGTCCCCTTCTCTCTGTGTGCAGATGGTGGTTGGAGCCTATATCACTGGTATCTTTGGTTCATTGATCCAATTGTGTGCTATACTACAGCTTAATTTCTGTGGGCCAAATATTATCAACCACTTCTTTTGTGACTTGCCTCAATTATTAGTCTTATCATGCTCTGAAACCTTTTTCCTGCAAGTCATGAAGTTTGTGATAGCAGTGATTTTTGGGGTGACATCTGTCCTAGTCATCCTGATCTCCTATGGTTATATTGTTAGAACCATCTTGAAAATCAGCTCAGTAGAAGGCAGGTCCAAGGCTTTCAATACCTGTGCTTCTCACCTGACAGCAGTTACCCTCTTTTTTGGATCAGGACTGTTTGTCTACATGCACCCCAGCTCTGACATTTCTCAGAATTATGACAAGACTGTATCAGTCTTCTATACCGTGGTGATTCCAATGTTGAATCCTTTGATTTACAGCCTGAGGAATAAGGAAATCAAAGATGCCCTTAAGAGGTGTATGAAGAGGTGTGTTTCCTATTTTCACTGTTAGTTACAGTTCTGGTATACTAGTCACTCTCCTGATTGGAAGATTATAGACTATGCAAGATAAGGGATTGAATAAGATTCAACCTCACTGATAACGTGGTATATTGAAAATGAATAAATTCATCTAATCCAGGACTGGCCCAGTGTTATTCAAAGCCAGTGGCTTTTTTTTTATCTTGCAGTTAACTTATCTCCTACCCCTGCACTGACTTGACTGAGCAGTTAATACATGATTTACTTTTGTAGTAGTAATCTTAATTCTTCATCCTTACACTTCCTTTCATAACTTTAGACTGCAATCCAGAGAATACGATTAGATACAATGACTTCCCATCCCTACATGTCAAACAGTATAATGGCTACTTTGTCTGAGAGTTCAAACCCTTGATGAACTTAGGCAAGTTCCAATTGATGGAGGTAGGAATGTGGAGAAAAGTGTCATTTGAGACTTCTGTTAGTCTTCTATTCTCTGCCAAGGGAGCCTTTGAGTAAACTCTGGTTCACCAAGCTTCACTTGAATAAAATTTTTTCTTTGCTTTTGTCATTGGTGCCTATCTAGGGTGAGTAGACATTTGTTCATATCTTTTCTGAAGATTTTCATACAACACTTAGCACCTTTATGTGGGGCATGACAAATCCAAGGATAAATTTGGGATGAACACTAGTATTTTCTCTATGATGGGTGATGGCACATACAACCATAGCTAAGCTGTCTAAGGATATAGCAACCAAAGAGACAATCTCGATATAGATGTCCTTCATGTTGTACAAAATGGCTTGCCTTTTAAAAAAAAAACTTTATTTATTTGCAAACAGAAAGAGACTGAAGAGACAGATAGAATAAGCACACAATGGCCTCCAGTGGCTGCAAACGAACTCCAGACACATGGCCACTTTGTGCATCTGACTTTATGTGGGAACTAGGGAATCAAGCCCAGGTTATTAAGCTTTCCAGGCAAGCGCCTTAATTACTGATCCATCTCTCCAGTCCTCGCTTGCCTTTCTGCTACAGTAGCAGTGACATTGTCCCTAGTGTGGATGAAAAGACATGCAACTAAGACTGCCCTGTCTGAAGGTGGAGTGTCTGCGGAGGATACTCAGTGTATTTCTCCATGTGGTTGGAAGTGGTGAGCCTTGATGAATGGGGTCTGCCATGTGAGCACAGGGCTACTTCAAAACAGTTGACAGACTAGAGAATCTATTACAGTCTCTGAATCTCTGAAAGTAGGATATACAGGACAGATTGTCAGCAGACTGTAGCATCAGTCATGTGGCCCTTGCTCTGGGCAATCAGACATGCCACTGAGGCTAAGCAGTCCACTCAAGAAAACCTTGTCCTCATAAGAGAGGCATTGCAATGAGCAAAAGACATACAGATGCTGTCTTCTGTACTGGTCTCTGAATTGACAAAGTGGAGAAATCACTCAATTAATTGCATTGGGCTGATGAGTGGTAATCAACCTAGAAAAGAAGCCAAAATAAGCCACATTTATACTTCATCATACACATTAAAATATCCCAGAAAATCTAAATGCACACATTAAAATGCAAAATAGTTCACACACATATGTATGTATGCATGTATGTATGCATGTATGTGTGTATGTATGTATACTAAAGTATTCTATAAAATTTAAATGCACACATTAAAGCACAAAACAACTGAAACTCATTGGACTGTGAAAATAAATATTTTTCAGAATAATATTCAGGCCAAGATATAAAAATTACATCAAATTCAGTGGGTAAAAATCAAGTGAGTCTGTGTCATAAAATACAACATGACCAATCCTGACAATATTAATAATATTGATAACAATAAAAGTGGAGAAAGTGAAGGATGAAACTGAGGTGTGGATTGCCATTTTTTACAGCTGGGGTGGGGGCAAAGGGGATGAATGAGAGGACAAATTAGATTCATGCTCAATAGTCCCTGCAGGAATCCAAGAACGTGGATGGGAAGAACCAGACAGTGAGGAGGGAGAGAGAGAGAGAGAGAGAGAGAGAGAGAGAGAGAGAGAGAGAGAGAGAGAGAGAGAGAGAGAGAGAAGTACAGGTGATATATAAGATATTCCTCAGGTCCAACCTTTTATATAGAGGAATAAAAAATCCAACATAGAAATAGGGGCCTTGATAATGGTCTGGTATAGGAAACTAGGGTGATCGTGGGATACTCTCTCTTTGAACTGTTTGACTTGGGAAAGATGTTTAACCAAGAGATGAGAGCCTCTTATAGCCTTGCTCATGAAGATATGGGACATGGAGGTGGGCAGGTTAACTCTGAGTGTTATGGAGGTGGAGAAACTAAGATAACTATCCATTCCTCCTTAAAAGATTTGTAACGGAGACAAGAGGGAAATTAGTCCCAATGAGGGAAAAATGGGTGCCAGGTAGCTTTGGTTTTAGGTAGCCCGCTAGGGAAGGGCCCAAAGAGTTTGCTGTGGCAGAACTGCAATTCAGCCTGATGAATTTAGAGATGATCCACCTCATCCACAGTGGCTGCAGCATCCTTACTGTTTCCCCAATCTAGCACACTACCTAGGTTGACTACTGTAGAGAAATCCATCCTAATTTACTCTAAAGGCATGGCAAATGTGACCAGTCTCCTCTCTTGGTGGTATTCTCCTGGCACCAGTCTTTGTTTCCCCCATTCTCTCTCTCTCTCTCTCTCTCTCTCTCTCTCTCTCTCTCTCTCTCTCTCTCATTGTGGTGATCTGTTTTGTGGTTCTTTCGTCTGAATGGTGAGTATATGTCTCCCCTCTCTCAGCCTGCAAGAGAGGGAGGCAGGAATGTAGGGCTTCTCATTACCTGTCTGGGTACTTTTTCTGTTCCTTGTGTGTATTTTGTTTCCAGCCATCACTACCTAATCTCTTAATTCTTCTCTATGTGGAGGTATGTGGCTGGTGCTTCCATGCTTTGCTAGCACATGAGTGTGTGATTATTTCTCCTAGATCTTTTTTAAAATTTGATTTTGTTTGCAAGTAGAGAGATACATAGAAAGAACGAGAAAAACAGAGAGAGAGAGAGGAGAGAGGAGAGAGAGTATGGGCATGGATTGCCCTTGAAAATGTCATGCTAAGTGAAGGAGCCAGTCACAGAGGGCCACATGTTGTATGATTTAATAAAATGCTCAAATCAGGCATATCCGTAGAGACAAAAAGGTGACTTGTAGGTAGCCAGGAGTGAGGAAGCGAAGAGCAATGGGGAACAACCATTTTATGGGTGGGAGGTTTCTTCTGAAGAAGCATTCTAAAAGTAGATTGTAGTAATGACTGCACAACTCTGAGAATGGATGAACTTCATAATGCACGAAGTATGTGTGAATATGGTGAGAAGAAAGAAGCTTGGATGTGTGTAAAACAAAGGTGTCACTCAGGGAAGTACAACCCTGAGGTAAGCATTCCTTAGAGATATGCTAATACAGGGGCAAAAGAAGTAAGCTATGGAAATGAGATATTCTAAGAAAAAAATATCATCAAGTAAAATACCAACCCTTCTTTGCTTCTAAGTAACTCATCACATACGAACAAAGCTTGTTTTCCCCTCATCAGCCGAAGACACACTGAAATGAAGAAACAGTGAAGAGCCATTCCTGGTCAATACTGACAGGATTTCAACGTTTCATTTACCAGTGCACTGTGACACAGCCCAGACGTGTGAGTCACCAGAAAGACATGTCCTGGTATAGAACTGAGCTAAATGGGGGTGAGGATGATAGGGGCAGCTTCTTTGGTTAGCAGTAGAAATGATAAGTTCACCATAGGTTTCCTTGAAATGGTCATTGCATTTTAAAGTTTAAAATGTAACTTGACTTGAAGCAATTTGGGCTACTATAGGCTACTAGCAATGCATGAGATTCTTCTGGAGATTATTAAATTATCCCATGACATGGCGTTTAAAATGGAGAGGTTTTCCCAGCACAAAATGTGAGATCCTGTTAGGTTTTTATTAACCAGTAGAGGGAGCCCCATTCCCATTTCTACAGTAATAGTCTCATGTAATTCAAAAGAATCTCAGACATGCATGTTAGGTTTTTGACCTGTAGAACTAAAAAAAAAGTGCAACTGTTGCTTTAAATGGATAAAATTACCTTACTTCCTGTGAAAACCACTAACCCTCTTTGCACATTTCATTATGCATCTCTGCAAAATGACTCCCTCTGAACTTTGAGGAAGCTGTTTGTATTTTAAGTCTCTTTGTAGAACAAAATTAATTCAAATGAATCAAAGACTTTAAAGTCAGACCTGGAACTCCAAAACTGCTCAGGGAAAATACTTGGAGATTATGGTATGGCATAGCAAAGCATAGAATACATAGCATAGATTAACCATCAAGAGATACTAGTTGGAACTACTTTGAAATTCTACTTTGTCCGGTCAGAATGGCTAATGTCAAGAAACCAAATTATAGCAAGTGCTTGTGAGGGTGTTGGGGAAAAGGAACCCTTATTCACTTTTGGTCGGACTGTATACAGGTACAGCCAAATTGGAAATCAGTGTAAAAGTTTCTTGAAACAACTAAAACCAGATCTACCATAAGACCCAGCTATCCTGTGCCTGGACATATACCCACCAGACTGTACAATAGAGATACTTATATATCCATTCTCGTTACTGCTCTATTCACAATAGCAAGAAAATGGAACCAACTTAGATGTCTATCAAATGATGATTGAATAATAAAAGTATGGTACATATAGAGAATAAAACTTTATGTACACCCAGAAAGACAAACAACCACATGCAACATGTTTTTGCTCTTATGCAGATCCTAGATTTTTGGTGCATGCGTGTGTGTGTGTGTGTGTGTGTGTGTGTGTGTGTGTGTGTGTGTGATGAAACTAGAAAGGGTGCCATGAGAGCAGAATAAGAGTTTTTTTTTAAAGAGGTGTTTTTTTTTCAAAAAAAAAAAGAAGAAATTTTTAAGAGGGTGGAGAGATGGGAATGGAATGCATAGGTCAGGAAAGCAGAAAGAAGGCTATTATTGTGGTTGAGGGGGAAATTCCTTTCACATGAAAATTGTCCTTTTCTTGTTTTGGTTATTTTATTTCTTTTCCCCCTGAGGTAGGCTCTCATTCTAGCCCAGGCTGACCTGGAACTTATGGAGATCCTTCTACTTCAGCTTCCCCAATGCTGGGATTAAAGACACACACTTTTTTTTTAAATTCAGGAACATCTATTTGATGACAGGTACTGTGCCAAGTATTGAAATTCAATGATAAGTAAAGTCAGACCTCGAGGATCAAAGAGAAACCCACACTATGAGCTGATTCATAAAGTGATG
This sequence comes from Zapus hudsonius, assembly GCA_004024765.1. Taxonomy (NCBI): domain Eukaryota; kingdom Metazoa; phylum Chordata; class Mammalia; order Rodentia; family Dipodidae; genus Zapus; species Zapus hudsonius. Next base: position 71,363 of record PVHP010000870.1, read on the forward strand.
AGTAAGTATACGGTGTGAAGAGAGTTGAGAAGAACGGGAAATCATACCTAGATGAGGGTCTCAAGAAATGTTATCTTTGGCTTGTCTCTGTTTACTGCTGTGCTTGCTTTATTGCTGAGTTACAGAATCAGTCTAAATGACCACTTACAGATGAATGGAAAATGAAACTGTAATATATATATATCCACAATGGAGTTTTAGCCAATCATAAAGAAGAATGAAACTATGTTCCTTATGAGGAAAATGGAAGTAAATCAGATCCATAAAGAGAAATAGTGCATCTATGCTCTTATGATATATATTACCCTAAGTAATCTAAGTATGTCAACATGTAAATAGAAGGGGAGGCGTGAGATGGGGATGGAGGGAGAGAAGAAGACAACGGGAGTGCATATAGTCAGTACATGATAAATGAGCACACATTGCATTATGAAACTCATCACTGTTTACTTTGAATATGCAATAATAAAAATAGAAAGGTTATCTTGGAATAGCTTTGGAGAAAATTATAGGAGATCAATAAGAAACTCAAAACAGGTTTATGAAGCAGTGAGTCATATCTTTGGGGAATGAGAATCCATCTAAAACTGCTAAACTCTTCAAAATCCCCAAGAATATTTTACATGTCCCTGAAAAAAAAAAACAAATTAAGGAAGTGTGAGAGACTGTGGTAGAGGTTACTTAGGGCTCAGATAACAAGCTGAGGAAGTATAAAGCATGAGAAGTCATGAAAATAAAAAATAGATTTGCTGATATCTGCAAAATAAAAGAAGAAATTCAGGCCTAGAAAAACTTTAGAGTTTGAGATCTTAGCAGAAAAAAGTTTCCCATTATGGTGAAGTCTGGGACAGGACCAATCATATGACTGGGATGGCACAGAGATTTAGGTTGTAGGGGTCAAGTTAGTTCACCACCAGGGAATTCAAAGCAGTGCCAACCTAGAAACAGCCAACTGGCCTTTCTGATTGCTCTCCCACCCCAACACTACACAGTGCCTTTCAGCATAGAAGGCTAAACAGATGCTTACTTGAGAAAGGAACAGCAAAATAAAACAATCCTGGTGAGGTAGAGGCAAGGAAGAATGGTATCCCGAGTCACTAAGTTTGGAATTTGTACTTGAAGAGAGGACAGGAAGTCACTCTGGAGAATCCTAGTGTGGTAGCTGGAACGTCAAATGTTCCCCATGGCTCATGTGTTTGTGATTGAGCTTCATATCTGCTTCCTAGCTGGTAGCAATGTGGGAGGTAGAGCCTTGCTAAAGGGGGTGTGTCACTGGGGCACAAACTTTGAGGTGTTTTAGCCCAGATCCAAGCCCAGTATGGAGACAACTTCTCTCCAGAGATGTGAACACAGCTCACTTTTGCTATCTTCCACTAGCTGTGGTAAGACGTGATGTCCAGCCTCTGCTCAACCATCCTTTCCCTGCCGTGATGAAGCTTTCCCTTGTAACTGTAAACCCAAATCAACTCTTTCCTCCCATCAGCTGCTTTTGGTCAGGTGTTTGACCCAGCAATGGGAGGGTAACTGTAATAGCTAGCCACCTGTGGTTGCATCTAACTCACTGGTGATCAGTTTGAGAAGAGTAGAGCCCCCAAGGCCACGATCAATGAGATAATATAGACAGTGGACAGAAAGAACCTCTGTTGTTATTGCTGTTCTTCTCATGCATCTTCCTCATTGTTCCATCTTGTTGGGAGAAATTCAAGATCAATTTCATGTATTCAGCACTAATTCATAATTCCATAAGATAAGCAGATGCTTGGTAATCTATACCTCATCTCTTCTTAAGCCTGATAACCATCAATATCCACATAGACCATAGTGCCTCCCATTTGTCTGAGTCTTCTTGGCTTTCACAGTCAGGACTTTTCCCATCATCTGGACTCCAGCTGGGAAGTCTTCTTTGGTGACATTCATCCCTGCCTGTCTCCAGTCATAGCTGTCTCTTTTGAAATTGATCCCTGCAAACAAAATGCCACTTTTAAGATCAACAAGTTGAGGGTTATTGTACTTTTTCCCAGACACATCATTTTCAGGTTTATTTTTTAAATTTTATTTGCAAGGAGAGAGAGAGAGAGAGAGAGAGAGAGAGAGAGAGAGAGAGAGAGAGAGAGAGAGAGAGAGAGAGAGAGAATGGCTGCACCAGGGCCTTTAGCCACTGCAAACAAACTCCAGATGCATGCACCACTTTATGTATGTACTGAGGAATCAACCCCGGGTCATTAGACATGGCAGTCAAGCGCCTTTAACCACCAAGCCACATCTCCAGCCCTTCGGCTCTATTTTTAAGATACTCAATGTTGCTGTGCTTGAGAGTAGATTGGAAACAGAATTCCCAATAGCTTCATGCTTACCATGTTCTTGGTCTCCAAAAAACTTAAGGAAAGGTTCAGGGTGGGCTCCCAGGGTGGGAATCCCACAGCATGGTGGCTTTCCAGATGAGCATTTACTCTTCCTGTCATTCTGGGCAGGATCAAAGGACCAGAGTCTCTTCAAAGAATGACAAGAACACAGTGTGTGGGGTACCACAAATGCCTGGCAGACAGGGGGGGGGGCAGTGATTTTCCTCAGTTTTACCATGCTGCTTTATTGATCTATTTTGAGAAGAAGCTTTCAGGGAACACTTTCTCCATTTACTCTGAATCTAACAAAAAATATAAATGTACATTTATGTTATTTTCAACCAACTAACAAGACAGGCTAGACCAGCTTTGAGCAAAAGTGGAATAGCCTTTGACTTAATCTTCTGGATGTCTGCCTGCCTCTTTCAGGCCCTGTTGTTCTCTGGTTGTGTTCTGTTCTTCCCGTCTCTCTTCTCACGCAGACTTATTCCACTATCGCTAGAGTCAACTGGCCCTGGCAATGGCTGACGATGCCTTGTGAGCAGCTGAGGCCAAGACCTCTGCCATTGAGTGTCGCTCTCTGCCCTCTCTGCTTTTCTGTCCCGATCTAGAGACGCTGCTGCCAGCAGCTGTACCTGCTTTTCAGTTTCTTTCTCTTTTGTTCATTGCTAAAGTTGCCTGTCACTTTCTTCAGTACTCAGCCCTATCCAAAGAAGGTCCTCTGAGCTGGTTCGTGACACTGTTGCATGAATTTGTCTGCCTTCACTCTCATCGCTTTATTGAAACTGTGCTGGAAAGACAACACCTCCCTTCTCACCATGTCCACATTTTCTTTTATGATTTCGCAAAGCACCACTGGCAGAAGGCCTTGAGGACCAGGATAATGAAGAATTTGAATATTATTGGACTATTGACCAGCAACAAACCAAGGAACATTCTCAACTGAAGAGAGTATAAAGGAAGAAATAAAATTGTGGCATGTCATAATGATCAGATTAGAATTGGCTGACCCATCCGAAATGTCCTGAGGATAGAGACCACATGATAATGACCTCTGAGATCCTATTGACAATGCTTCAGACAAGAAAATCCTTTCTGAAGGAGGAAGGGGGCAAGAATTTTAGAATAGTACAGTCTTTCAATACGCTACTCTTACACCACACATTCCTAAATAAAAAGTAAAGAACTTGAGATTTGGTTTGGTTTTAGCATGTGTTTTGTCTCTAGAAAAGATTTAATCACATACAAACTACCTCTTTGGGCATGATGATCCTTTCCCTAACATCAAACTTTAGAGTCCTCAAGAATGTAGGCAGAGGACTGGAGAGATGGCTCAGTGGTTAAGGTACTTGCCTCCAGTGCCCAAGGCCCCTGGTTCAATTCCCAAACCCACATAAGCCAGACCCACAAGGTGGTGGCCCTGGTACATTCTCTCTCTCTCTCTCTCTCTCTCTCTCTCTCTCTCTCTCTCTCTCTGCTTGAAAATGAATAAATAAAATAGTAAAAAAAAAAAAAAAAGAATGTAGGCAGAGTGCCAAGAGCTGGGAACAAGGAAGGAGTTATAATTTTTTCATTCAAGTTTCTGGCCAGGAGAGAAGTTGATGGGGCTGTGGGTGGAGAAGGAAAGGTTTGACAGATTTTTCTCATCTGGATAGAGATTAAAAAACTGCCAACACAAACAGGGTGTGGCCGCCATCTCACAAATGCCTGGAAGAAGCCACAGTATCCTGTGGGTTTGTTCAATGACCACTTCCTTCTGTCCTGTGTGCACCTCCCCACAACACACAAACACACCACAAATCATTTCATGTTCCCTATTTGATAAGTCAAAGACCAAAAAAAAAAAAAAATGCATGAGAGATGTCTGGCCTAAGTCAGACAATAAAAAGTTACTTTTCTTTCAAATGCCCTGCACACCATCTTAGGAAAGATAAGGCAACAATGATTTTTTTCCATTGTCACCAATCTTTAATGTCTTGATGGGGAATACAGAGGACCAAGGCTTTCAGTAGAAGAACTTACTTCAAGCTTCAGCTTTGCCAGGAAAACTTTGAGTGATCTCTGGCAAGCCACTTCTCCAAAATTCCCATTTTCTCATGTGAGAATACACATCGGATGGCTTTCCTTCGGGGTGTGTTTTGAAATAAATTGTGTAAGGGATTCTGTCCACACAATCAGAACATTAACACCTGTGTCCTTTCTTCTTCCTCTCAACTTCACAGAATTAGAACATGGGAATTAAAAAATGTCATAAATTCAACTATTTCAAACCTTTGAATGTTAAACCCCTTCACTGTCAAAGGTATTGTCTCTGTCTACACTCATCTAGCAATGGGGAATTTATTTCTTTCAGAGAGATTCATTCTGCATTTGGACTGTGCTCTTCTTTCCTAAAATCAATTCATTCTCTCTCTCTCTCTCTCTCTCTCTCTCTCTCTCTCTCTCTCTCTCTCTCTCTCATTTCCTCCCCCTTTTATCACTTTCACTTCCTTTCCTTATCTATCTCCATCCTTCTCTGAGGGCAATATTGACTTTACTCCTAGCTCTAAGTCTTGAGATCATTCAAATATGTTCTATAAAGTATCTACTGCTTTTCAAAGGTAACTGCTGTTGTATGAAATTATTACCGATTTCATGAACTCCAAACCAGCCTTGGATTCCACTGACCCCAGGGACATCTCATTGGAACCAGATCAAGAACAAGAATGTAATGACAGCAGGGCCAGTGAGTGTTAACTTCACCCAGACACAGCCTCTTTTCCTCTGGACCAAGGCAGACAGCCAAGCTGCTCACTGGCACTCTAGGGGACTTATCACACCTGGGAGAGAAATGGCCTTCCTTTAAAGCCTACCACAAGTGCTTTCTCTTGGCTGCCAATTCAATATAGCTACATTCAGAGTATCTCCTTGGTTATGCCCCATGTCCCAGGTGCTGGCAGAGATGGGATTTGTTCTCATTCTGAGCATCTTCTCTAAACCATCTGATTGAAACACAGAGTTTAAGATGTTACAGGTGAGTCTGCCTTTCCCCCAGCCTTGGCCTGATGCCTAGTGAATCTGAGGATCACAGAATGGGAGAATAAGAAACCTTTGAGGATGGGGAAGATGGAGCATGCAAGATGCTCTGTACTTAATTCTCACTGCTCTGAGATGGAGCTCAGATTTAGATTTTCTCTATTTTGTATTCTAGAATTCTGAGAAGACTTTGTTTCCTTGAAAGATTTCTACTGTTTAAAATAGAACTTGAGGGGAAGAAAAGTGAACTAGAAAACACTGGTGTAAGTTAATGATTTATTGCACATTCAGAAGATGAGAAAGTTATGATGCAGAGAAGCTAGAAAGTTTTCTAAAGTTCACATGGTAAAAGGTAAGAGAAATGGGACTTGAATCAACATTTTTAATCTTTCAAGCTAGTGCTTTTTATTTTAATGTAGACTCGTGGCCATTTTCAAGCATGGGTGTGTCTACATTAAAGAATGATCTCATGTCATTGTGCACTTTTTGGATAGTCCTGAGACTACAGGTTTTAGAATAAGGTGGAGAGGGCCTGGAGAAATGGCTTAGCGGTCAAGGCATTTGTCTGCAAATTAGAATAAGGTGGAAAGGGAAAGGCTGCTACCAAAGAATAAGATCCAAATTCCATTTTCACTGCTGCTACTAACCATCCATACAAAAGTTCTCTTCATCTCTCCTGACATTAGCTTTATCACTACAGTGGAGAAAGTCTAGGCTATCTGGCTTCTAGATACACCAGTTTATTATTTCATAGTTTAGACATAGTCTCAAAAAATTTTGGACATCCAGGTAGTACTTAAATGGGACAATTCCTGTGGCCCAGGGGTGAGAGCAGGCGAGTTTATAGTGTCTATAAAGTGATTGGTTGGTAAGCCAATTCAGCCAGTGAGCAAAATATCCATTGGGCATGTGTAATGGATCGGTTACTCTACTCAGAGACGGAGGAAAACAGCACCTTGCATTGCCTCATGTCAGCCTTTCTGCACTTCCTTCACCACATCCTACAAAACCATCTGAATGGCCAAACACACACAACACCCATCTCAGACGCATCACTTGTTGGGGAATCACCACATTAGTACGTCATTTCTATTTATCTTGATATGTAACTCAAATTCTGCTAAAAGATTGATAGACCCACCAGAGGCAGAGGCAAGGAATCTCTTTGTACTCACTTTCAGATTCCTCAAAACCAGACTTGTCTGGTCACATGGGACAGGGGAAGGAGCATACCTGGTGCAGTTATATCTGTGATACAGTCCTATCCATTTCTCAGAGCCATTTCCATCTTCTTTTATTGGATTTAAGGAAGAGAACAAGCTCGGGGGTCAAAGAATTGGAAGCTTAGGTCTTGACTTAACCACTTCATAACTTCTTATTCTTCTATAACTTCAGTGCATTTCTTATCTGTAATATGTTCTTTTCAGAAATTATAAGTCAAAGTCATTCAGAATATTGATTAAGGTCTCTACTATGTGCAGAGCCCTTGGTTTATGATGTCATCCCAGAGCTTACAGTTAAAGGACAGAGAACTAAGGAGACAAAAATAAATACAGAGCAGGCTCAGTATTGGAAAGTGAGCCAATGTGCTGCTATTTAAGATTGGCAATAATGTACATACAGGGCAGAAGGTGATATAGCCACTGCTTTTATGTATAGATGCATCACCTGGATTTACCCAGGAGGTACACTGCAAGGCAGACTATATAGGGATGAAAACACTTTTGTTCAAACCCTGGGAGTGTTGATTATTGGTGAAGAAATACAATTTTTTATTTTTCTCTCCAAAGTTGGCATATATACTTGTAGTAATCCTTTTGCTAGATCAATTTTAAGGTTGAAATAAATTGTAGTCTAGATCAGAATGATGCAGTTTAAATATTTTGGGACAATTGAAAACAGACTATTAGCCCAACCAAGAACCATTAAGAATTCCCTTCATTCACATGGTGATATTGACGATGAAGGTGATGACCCAGATAATGCAAAAATGGTAAAACATCTTAATTTTTCATATGCTGTTCATAAACACGTGTGTTGGATCCATGTGACAGAGGTCTCCATGAAAGTCTCACGACATGCTGTTCAGTGGATTCTGCATTGCTGATAGAGCATTTACTCTCTGGGCTATCTTCTGATTCTGGGAATCTATGATTTCATGACAGAGCAAAATAACACATTAACCTAGATTTTCCTTACCCCAGGAGTCTCTTTCTGGGGCTCTGAAGAAGGCAGAGTGAATCCCTGACTATGGGAAGGAACATTAGCATGGTGACCCAATTCATCCTTTTGGGATTTTCAGAGCATCCACACCTGCAGGCTGTCCTCTTTGTGCTATTTCTGGGGATCTACCTGGTGACGCTGGTTGGAAACCTTGGTCTCATTGTCCTGATCAGGGAGGATTCACACCTGCACTCCCCCATGTACTTCTTCCTCGGTAACCTGTCTTTTGTCGATGTCTCATATACCTCCTCCATAGCCCCTAAGATGCTCTGTGACTTCTTCCAGGAACAGAAGGCCATCTCCTTTGTGGGCTGTGCCATACAGTTTTTCTTCTTTATTGGGATGGGAGGCACTGAATGCTGTCTTCTGGCAGCCATGGCATACGATCGCTATGCTGCCCTCTCCCAACCTCTGCTCTATGCAGCACTCATGTCTCCCACTGTGTGTGTGCGAATGGCCCTGACAGCATATTCAGGAGGATTCCTAACTGGCTTGGTCCAAACCAGCTCTGTATTCCACCTGCATTTCTGTGGATCCCGAGTCATTAACCACTTCTTCTGTGATCTGCCACCTCTGATGGCCTTGTCCTGTTCTAATACTTTCTTTAGTCAAGTGGTGAACTTTCTTGTTGTGTGTGTAGTTGGAGGGACATCTGCTCTTGTTGTCTTGGTTTCCTATGGCTACATCATTGTTGCTGTCATGAAGATTCACTCAACCCATGGGAGATTGAAGGCCTTCAACACCTGTGCCTCTCATCTGATCACTGTGGTTCTTTTCTATGGCTCTGGGCTCTTCTCCTACCTCCATTCTAGTGCTGGCTACTCACAGGACAGAAGTAAGGTGGTGTCCATGTTTTATGGAGCTGTGATACCCATGCTGAATCCCATCATCTATAGTCTGAGAAATAAGGAGATCAAAGATGCATTGAAGAAACTCAGAGATGGGAAAAAGAAGATGATCTCTCTTTGTGTTATAGTCTCTTAAGTTACAAAAGTATATAGTTTTGTTGAATATAAATAATAAGTGGATCACAGAATCTGAGTAATCAACTGAAGAAGCTGTTCAAATAAGATCTACAACTTGTATGTGTACTGGGCAATTATCTTCAACAGACGAATGTCATGGGCAGATGGGATTTTAAATCTGGTCATTTGCAATAGAAATAAATATGCTATTAGATACTATTCTTTAGCTATTGAGTATTGGGTACTATATCCAAGATATCATGTCTCAGGGCATTTGAGGCATGATCCTAAGGCAATGCCATTTATTGAAGACTTTTTCCTTTTTTTTTTTTTTTACATGAGCATGGCTCCTACAGATCCACTTGCCACATGGGACACATTTTCTGTTCCCCTTCCCTTGAATTCCTGTCTATCCAAGGGTTGGTGTGTTGATTACTCAGAAGTAAGAGAGGAATGTGGTGCTTATAAACTGTAATTGAGAGTACTCAAGGGTCATCAAGTCCACTGGGCCAGACATGAGGAAGCAAACTCAGAGACTCTATATCTATGAAGTCATAGAGAGGAAAGAAAAGACTCAGGGCATGTGGAAAGCCCTAAAGGAAATGCCTGCAGTTTTATGCATCAAATGATCACACTGCACCCCACTAGTCTATTCACTTATTATGGGCCAATTAAAGCATGAAGAAAAGTAATTAGCAAAAGTTTAAGACAAAACACATTTATATTTATAATATGTAAAACCCACTGTTACCAATAATTTCTTGCCCAATGTTATTAACATATCACATAACCTGTTAAGCATATTTATGAATGTACTTAATGAATGTTATGTTACCAGAAATACTTTTTAAATTACATTAAAAATAAATAATTTTTCATACTACCATTTGCTTATGTATTAAAGACACCTATCATGGTTTGATCCAGGTGTCCCCCACAAACAAATGAATGTGTTCTAAAATGCTCAATCCCCAGCTGATGGCAGTTCAGGAATTAGAGCCTTGCTGGAGCTGTGTTGTCAGGGGCGGGCTTATGGGGTTATAAACCAGCTTTCCCTTGCCATTGTTTGGCACACTTTCCTGTCGCTGTTTGCAGTGCTGTGACAGAGGTGATGTCCACCCTCTGCTCATGCCATTGTTTTCCCTGCCAGAATGGAGTCTCGTCTCCCCTCGAGTCCATAAGCCAAATAAACCCATTCCTCCACAAGCTGCTTTTGCTTGGGTTCTTTCTGTGAAGCAATAGAGTAAGTTGACTAAAAAAAAAAGAAAGAAAGTTGCCTAAGGAGCTGGGGTGGTGGCTCAATCGGTAAAGTGCTTGACATCTGTTCATAAGGATCTGAGTTTGGATTCCCAGCACCCACATAAATGCTGCATGGTGTGATCCCAAGCATATCCTGTCAGTTAAAGCCTGTGCTGGGGAGGTGGAGACGGAGGAGCACTGAGGCTGACTGACTAACTAGTCTAGCCCAGTCTGTGAGGTCAAGGTTCAGTGAGAGATCCTGTCCTCAAAACATCAAGTGGGGAGTGAAGAATATTCGAACACTTCCATGAATGTTTACCTTCAATGAAACCAGTGCATCCTGCTGCCTGTGGAGACGGCAGGGGACAGCAGGAGAATAGGGGTGTGAGGGGGTCCTCAGTTCAGGCTTTGGAAGGAAAGCATTCAGTAGAGAGATACAGTTTAATCAGAAGTGGATTTAGCAAATCAAAGCATGCACATAAAGATACTGGAATGGGCTTCCTAAAGGTGGGGGAGGGGAGAGCAGCTCTGTGTCCTCTGTGGATTTTAAAGCAGTTGTTATGAATAGTAATGAGATAGGTGACCTAGTCATGGGCAATATGACACTTCCCCTCCCATATCAGGGTGGATCAAAGGTCACTTTTGTGTTGTTCGTTCTCAGAAACCTCTACATAAGCCCACAAAGAGGGAGCGTGAAAACCACAATGTAAATGATATTATAAAGAAGCCCCAGTCTTTTTGAAAAGGAAGACCCTGTGGGAGTGTGGAAAATGTCCTGGAGCCTTGGTTTCTGACTTAGCAGAAACAATCTACTTAACAGTTTCAAAGACGTTTAACCACAAAGGGGCATCTGACCATCAGGAGACGCGGCCACCCAGACACAGATTTCTGGTTAGCTGTATCTAACTTCTTTGTGAGACTGCTTAAGATCCCTTGGTTGCCATCATGACTGTCTATTAGTTAAGACATTCTGCTTCCCTAGGGTTGGGAGAGTCTGATAAGTTCAAAAGGTTTTATCATGAAAGTCAGGGCCAGAATTGTCTAATAACCTGTCAAGCTACACAGGCGCAGGCTTTGGGCTATCTTCTGGAATCCCCTTCTCTTGGTTCCACGGCTCCTGTCAACCCTCTACCTAACAGTGGAACAGGAGTAGAGCCGAAGTGTTGTTTCACTCTGCTCAGTGGCTAGGAGTTAAGCATTAGGTTGTACTACTATCTCATTGACAGTTTGCTGAGGTAATGGGGTCTACCAGAAGGTGACTTTTGTCAATAAAGAAGAACTATATTCTGTGATCATCAAGAGCTCAATGTGGGCTCAATGAATTGATAGGGATTAGTGATTCCATTCAAATTTATTCTCACTGTAAAGAATCACAGGAAATCCTACTTACCACTGTGAAAGCACTCAGGACGTGTATTTGACCTTTCCGCTTCATGATTATGGTAAAGTGAAAAACACCCCGAGGACATCAGTCCACAGAGCTTGGTAATGTGTTCACGTATATGATGTGAAGGAGTCAGTAGTGAGAGAAGCCATGACAGCAGTGAGAAATTAGAATACAGCTGGCCTTCAGGGGCTGAAGAACTGAGATGCTCCTCAGGCCTCCAGAAGGGCACATCCCTGAAGACACCTTGATTTTAGAGTCCTGACATCCAGCACTCTAGGAAAATAAATTTGTATTATTTTAAGACACTAAATTTGAAGTAATGAGTTGCTATAGTAACAGAAGAGAAAATGACCCCAGTGTTGGGCCCCAGCCTAATTTAGCAACCTTAAGCTAAGTTTTAGAATATGAATAAAGCTGGGTGTGGTGGCACACACCTTTAATCCCAGTAGGGAGGCAGAGGTAGTAGCTGATAAGCTTTGTTCCTGCTTGTTAGGTTTCACTTTACTGGTGATGTAACCAACTACCCTGCTGATTGGTTGTAAAACAATACGCCCTAGAGAGGCACACTTTGCTGTATTCTGCTGATTGGCTCCCACCAAAAAGTTTGAATCCTATTGCTTGAGAGAAATAGGCTGAACAATGCAGCCTTGGGTTATAAAAGGGCTTTGGGTGCTCAAATAAAATGAGATTTGCCAGACAATTCTCCTGGACAATTCTCTCAGTTGCGTGTGTCTGTCCGACCGTCTGCCTCACCTCTCCCTGATTGAGCCCTTTCTCCTGCTGGCCAATGAGACTTGGGCTACCTGCAGGGGGCCAGGGGGCCGCAACCCCGCAACATCCCCTACATCCCCCCAAAAGCATCCTGAGGGGTCTTTTATTTTTAAAATTTATTTTATTTATTGATAATTTTCATACATGTCCATAATGTATTTTGGTCATAATCCACTCTTATTACTTTTATCTGCCCTCTTCCTCCTTCGGCTGGGCCCCTTCTCTTTTCCAGCTAGTCTCTCTTATGTTTTGATGTCTTATTTCCCATCATCCATAACAACATGCTGATGGGCTCAGTATGTGCAGATAATGACACAGCACATTCATTAGTCATGAATTAATGTCAGAATTCCAAAGCACCTCTTCTCATCTTTTGTCTCTCATCCTCTCTCCTCTCTCCACTTTCATATTCATCTTCCAGTACCTTCTCTTGATTCCCATCTAATATCACTTCTACTTTGATGTCTTTTTGATGACCCACTGAACTTACTTGGAGTTGTTTGCATGAGCATGGGTGGGGGATTATTTCAAAGCACAGGTAATTCACCAGTGGCTATATACTGATGAAGACAATGTCTCCCCTCTCCCAACAACTGCCAACAGCTCCTGGGGGAGGGGAGCGGTCCCCGCCTCATGTGTTGGCATGTTGACTGACAGGCTTCATCTTGTGCAAGTAACCACGGCCACTCTGAGGTCAAGAATGCATGGGACCCGTCATGTCGTATTCCACAGTGCTCCTTCCCGCCTTCTGGCCCTTGCACTCTTTCTGCTTCCTCTTCCATGTTCTCCGAACCTTGGAGCAGGTGACAGAGATGTCGCAGGTATCTTTTAGAAAGAGAAATGGTGTGAACAAACCGTTCATTCAAATACCCTTGTCCTCAGGATGAAATCCTCAGTCCTCATCAGTTTCATGTAATACATGATAAAACCCACACGTCTGTCCCTAACATGTGTCCAGACCACACCATATGCTCCATAGACAACTACCCTAAACTCCTTCCCCACGGTCCCCCAGTCCCATGACTCTGTGTTTGTTTACATTTTCCCTTTGTCCCTCTATAGCTGTTCACTTTGCTTGGGTTCCCTTTTCTTTTCTTCCTCTCTCTTTTTGCTCTTTCTGTCTCTATTTGTCTCTTCTTGTATTCACCTGTCTACCTCTTTCTATCTCTGTGTTCTGACTCTATATCTTTTGTTTTTAATCTCTGTCTCTTTCTGTCTTTGCCTCTCCAGGTCTCTGTGTGTCTCTCTCTCTGTTTCTGTCCATATCTATATTTCTCCTTATCTCTCTATCTCTTTCTCTCTCTCTCTGTCTTAGAAAACTAAGTTAAGTTGCCCTCTACATTCCTTAGCATCTATAACTCTCTTAAACATAAATCAATGTAGATCGTTCCATTAGATTATAATTTTAATAATAAAGTAAGTGATTCTGCCACATAATATTTGTTCAATATATACTGGGGAGTGTAAACTATTAAGTTGATAATTGCAGAGCTTACAAGAGATTGCTTAGTGACTCATTCGTTAGTTTCCCTGTGGACAAATAAAGAATTAAAGGTCCAAGCAGTAAAATCATGTGCTAATATCTCATAGCCATTCAAGAAACAACTCTTTCAGTCCAGCGGTCTTTCCATTGTCCACCCAGCAGTCCTCCCTGACTTGCCGACAGTTTATCTGAAAGGAGGTGAAAGGCTCTAGAAGGAAGATGGCCCTGGAACTCACAGCACTTGCTTCCTACTTTGGCAACTCTAGCTTCCTGTTTTCAAGGAAATCACCCTCATCGGGCTTGTGCAATGAATCATATACCTGGGGAGACTTTCCTCCTAATTATGATGCATCAACTGAAAAAAAGAGAGAGACTATATGAGCTAGCAGTTTTCGAACTGTGTTCCAGGAGCCCCAGGGTTCTGTAAGGCTTCAGAGTGGAGAGGAAGCAATTAGCCCTATGGGTTTTGGGGTCTTCCCACTGTGCAACCAAGCCTTCTACATCTTCTATGTGTTTTATATATTAATTCCATACAAGCTTGCGGCTGAAGATAAAGATCCCATTTCTGAAATAATGTGCGCAGCCCACAAATTCAATCCAGTCTTCTAATGTGACAGATAAGTAAATTAAAAGCCAGAGAAAGGAAGTATTTTGTCAGAGCTGGAGCTCAAACTGAGTTCTCCTGACTGTGAACCAAACACTTTGTTTCTCTTCTGAAGCAACCAGTCATGCGATCGCATATCTTACAAAGGCAAAGGGAAGACCTGTGCTTCGCTAAAGTTCTACTACCAGCAAAGTTACCCTCCTGAGCCCCTTCCACCCAATCCTCAGCATTCTCGTCCACTTTCTCCCTCTCTCTTTCTCTTGGCCTCTTCCTGCTCTAGAAGCGTAGGCTCATCACTCGGGAAGAATTTCAGTCCTTCGTCTTCTTTCTCCTCACAATGAACATGAAAAACCGATGCCACTTTCTGTGATCTCTCCCGATAAAGTCATGATTTTTGGAGACAGACTTTCAGATTTGAGTGGAGGTATAATTTTACAGAGTATATATGTGTGTGTACACATAGCAAGAAAGTGTTTTTCCCAAAGCCTTGGCACTGTAATACACCATGTCACCCATCTTATCTATGAAACTGTGACAAAATAACCAAAGGAAAAGAGCAGGCTGAGTTGACACGTGGAAACTCTCCCACCCATACACTGAGGCACAGACACATTTGTTCACACAAAATGATTCAGCCTACAAACCCAAAAAAGGAAATGTGTGAGGCGTCAGTGAAAGTGAGCTCAAAATCAGGGTAGAAAGTGGGGCTGGGACTTCGTGGTGGAGGGAAGGAACCTCTGAGGAGGACAGGGTCCTGGGTCTTTATGTGGGTGGTGTTTGTCTTTGGTCTCCCCTCTGCCTCAAACCCAGAATATGACAGGAATCAACTGTCCAGAAAAGACAATATTGTCATTTTGTTCACTGTCATGTCCTCCACTTTAGAGATCAAAGTTTATTCCAGAGTCTAAAATGTCTCAGTTGTCTTAATTAAGATTTCTGTATCATTGTTTACATTCCTCTCAGGTTCCTGCTGAGCACAAAGTGGGAGGATCCTGGCAATGCAACCCCCTCACACTGCTGGTGAAGTCACCTGCCAGAAACTCTAAACAGGTTCCAACCCCACCCAGAGAGAACGTGAGGGAGAATCATGGCTCAACTCCTAATGACCTGGTGTCAGAAGGTTGCACAGGTCACAGGGACGTGACTATCCTCAGGCTTCTTCTAGGAGGAAGCCAGATCGCTTTCACTTACCAGAAATGCACACCTTTTGTGGAGGAATTCCTCATTCTTCTACAGGCCAAGTTTATTGCTGAGCCTCGGGCCCTTACTCTCCTTGACTGGCTATCTGGAGTGTGTGTGTGTTTGCAAACGTTTTTCAGCCCAAGCAAAAGCAGAGGAAATAGTTGGGGGGGGGGTAGAAGTAGAAGTAACTTACAGGAAGTATGGGTGAGACACATGGGCCAGACTCCTGCCCCTGCTTCCTTACACCTGCCCTTCAGATCTACCCCTCCTGCCCTGTCATGGAAAAATTTAGGTTGTGCCCAAATTCCTATACTTCATACCGCTCCTTTCATTGTTTGTCATGAACTGAAGAGAGCCTCCCTAAGCACAAGAATCAGAGTCCTTAAGCCTCCAACCACTCCTGGCATAGGAAACTGCTAAAAGGTATTTTTTTTATTCTGCTGAGTAGAAACGTGAGTCCCATGATGATTGGTACATAGTAGATACTCAGTTAAAAAGACTGTCAAAGGCATAAGCAATGCTCATTGTTGAAAACAAAAACAAACAAAAAAAGAAAGAATATTAACTGGGAAAAGTCAAAGTAATTCAATAAACTCTGATAAGCAGGCATCAGTGCCATTGACAGACTGGGTAGATGCCTCCAGTCATGTACATTGCATACATTTCTGGGGTCATGGTGACTTCAGAGCATCATTTATTCACAAAACCATAGCATGAAAATTTCTTATTAAAAGTGTTTGAAATATTTGAGGTGTTTGTAAAACATCTAGTCATGTAAATTCACTCTTATTGGCTAGTATAGCTATTTTCAATTTTTTCTATGATAAAACTGAGAACACCGATACAAAAAAAAAAAAAACCTCATCAGTGTTGTGAGAGTTAATACTAAACATTTATTTACAGAAAAATACCGATAAACGATTAAAGCATATATTGTATTGTATTCAGGTGGGTGTATCTTTAAGAAATGAATGTTCATGGTTTTAAGGACGACCTCACCCCATAAGTTCACATGCTCATTTCTCTTGTCCTTTTAAGTCTCTCTTTCAGCTGAATATGATGTCAAGCCAGGTCAAAGGTGTGGGTACCAAAAAAAAAGAGGAAGTATTTAAAATATGAGAAAAGGGAGTTTCCCCTTCTCTGGTGCAAAGGTTTGAGGTTGCTTATAGACTAGAGGAAATAACCCAAATGCCTCTCAGCCACACTGACCTCTAAAATGTAAAAGGTTTTTTAAACAACTTGTTCTGCACATACATGCCATGAGCACCAGGTGGCGATGTCCAGCAGTACGACTTCAAAAAGCAGTTACAAAGAGAACAATGGACAAGTGGACATTCACCTGTCCTTTGTTACAAACCTCCACTCAGATACCAGTGACCCCAATCAAACAAAGGGTCATTTCTTGTGCACGTGGGTCTTCCCCAATTCTCTCAGGCACACAACAGTGCAATCCCAGGACAGGTACGTAAGTCCAAGTACAAAAAAGAGAGGGAATAAAAACATAAGGGCACAAACAACCTAATAGAGGCCTCATAACCCTTTCAGTGTTGAGCATCTCCCGAGGTGTGTCTCTAGTCCCACTTGTCATCCTGGAGTCTTGGGGCAAGAGAACAAGGTGCCCATGCAGAGACCATGATAAGAAACACCCTGTGTCAAAGTAACTCAGGCCCAGGCTCAATCCTGTGGAAACTGAGTCTCTTTCTTTCTGGTCTGGTACAAAGGAAAGAAGAATGTCTCTGACAGAGGAGCTCAGATCCTCAAAGAGTACTGGGGCTTGAAAGGAACACAGGACAGTGGTCCTGGGGTCCGTGCTCCTGGGTACTAGAACTATCCTGGTGATCAAGAAGACCTGCGTCCACCAGATGCCACTTTTAATTGACATCCACTCAAATGAGAAATTAGCATACACACTGGGATAGTGTGAGCAGCAGGCCTCACCAGCAGTCCAAGCTGGGACCCCAGGAGACACAGCATCACAAGACAGGGCAGACTAGCCTTGCACAGACAAGCTGATGGGAAGGGAGCCACAGACCCATCAATCACAGACCATTAAGGGGACCAGTCCCCATGGGGAAGCACTAGCAGACACCATGAAGGGGGACACGCATGGCCTGACAGACTATTCTTCTGGCTTATGTGGGTCCTGGGGAATTGAACCAGGGGCCTTAGGCACTGGAGGCAAGTGCCTTAACCGCTGAGCCATCTCTCCAGCCCCTGACAGACTATTCTTACGTTGATCAGTAAAGCATCCCAGGTGTAGCTGTGAGGTGAAGCATATTGCTATGACTGGATTGCAGAACCCTGGGCCACAGGCCACCCAGGCACTGGACAAGACTTCAGAAGACCTTGCCTTAAAAAAGGGAAGCAGACTCAGAGGCAGAAGTGACCTGCCTAAAGCCACCAGCAGGCTGGTGCTAGAATGAGGAATTGAGTCCAAGTGACCAGATTTCCAGCTAGCTCTGTGCTACTTTTATATCCCTTGTCCTAATTTCACAAGGTAGAAAATAGAAGCCCACTTCAAGAGAGACCAGGAGAGAAAAAGGAATAAAATGTACTCAGAACCAGGAAAAATCTGGACCAAAGAATCTGTTCTGATAAGCAGATCTCTCCTTTGGTCTGTAGTAAGCAGTAATGTAAATAAACGGCTCCTTGTGTTTATATCATACATCATACTCATACATCTCTCCTTGCTCTTCTGTAGGCATTTATCTGCATTAGCATATATTCATAGGACACATCAATGGGGGTTACTGGGGCGTTTTCATACATACATATCTGAGCATTGACCATGTCCATCTACACTGCTTTCCCCTGAATTATTATAGTACATAAAAGTCCCTTTCTATCTCTCCTCGTCTTTGTCATTTCTTGTGTCCTCTGTTCCAACCTGGACTGCTAACAAGGTTCACTTGTTGGTTCCCATTAATGAGTGAGATCGTGCAGTACTTTTCTCCCCATGTCCATCTGGTTTCATTCAGCACAGTGCTCTCCGGTTCCATTCATGTTGCTGTGAATGATGGGATCATTCTCGTAGTGTCTCAGCTGTCTGCCATTGTGTAAATCCACCACATTTCCTTCATCCACTCATCTATCTGCTCATGGCATCCGAGTGGTTTCCATGTGTCCTCTAATGTGAAGAGTGCTGTAATAAACATGGATGTGTATTTTCCTGGTATAAAGATTTCATTTCTTTTAGGTATTAATTTTACTTACAATTTTAAGGCACATCCATACCATTTTTCACAATGACTGTACTAATTTATTTTCCCTTTCTCCATATCCCTGCCAGTATTTTTTCATATTTGCATTTTGTGTGCGTATGGCATGTGTCACTTCTCAGCAACCTCAGAAAGGCCGACAGCTATCTTCATCAGGCTCCTGCCTGAACCATGAGCAGCCTTTGATCGATGGATGTCTACTCGGTCCTCCGAGCACCTTCATCTCCTATATAGAGGCAGAAGTTGCTGTTCTTTCACTGGGGTGGAGGTGAAAGCCTAGGGAAGTCCAAGATCTTGGCCCATCCCACCATATAGCCACCATGTGGTTTATATTTCAGTTCTGAAACCTCTGCTTCATGCCCTTATTGGTCAGATCAGGACTTGAGGTATGTGAGTGACTATATGAAACACAACAAAATCTAGGAACTGAGTAAACCACAGCCCAATCCAGACTCCTGCTCTCATTTGTAAGGTACAAACAATCTTAGGTGGACAAAGAACTATTTCAAAAACAAAAGGATCCAAAATCTCAACTCATATTTTCATTTCTTTGGTGGGAGAACCATGAAGAAGAGTTGTCTTGCTTCTACCCTGACCCGTCCATGGCTATTTCGGGTGGAAGTGGTGGTAACTTTGACTTTGCTTCAGCTGAAAGCCCACCTGAAGATCTTGTGGAAAAGAAGAAATGATAGCATGTGCACCTGTTTCTCTTAATTCTTCAATAATGAAATGAGTGCAGAAACATGAAATCAGCTCACAGTGAATCCAGAGACATCCAATGCTAACCACTCACTTATTTTGCTCAAATCTTTTTCGAAAAGAAGTCCCTTGGCCAGAAAAATGAGAGGGCGGATAAATGACCTAAGGGAAATTCTACAGTGCTCTGCTCTCCATGATAATGAAGGCCCATCAATGATGAAGAATCAAGAGTTGCTTTTCACATAGCCTGAAGTTATTAAGTTATCTTAGTACAATGTAGGGAGAGGCTAGGCGTTGGTGCTAAGAGCTCAGTCCTTGTAGGTTGATGAAGAGGAAGGAAGGCCCTGAAGGTTTCACTGTTTTCTTCACTTTTACAGTAACAAGTTTAACATTGGTTTCTCAAAAAAAAAAGGGCACAAACCAGGGATGTCAGGGATGTCTGACCACAAGATACTCAATCGGGGTTTAGGTAAGGGATTGATGATTAAAATATTTGGAGAATTGTGCTGAGGGATGCTGGGGCAGCCTCGGGATTCAATGAAAATTAATAGAAGTTATGTGGAACAGCAGAAAACAGCAAGCCTTTGACCACATCAACACTTCCTTCTGTTTTTAATACAGTGGAAGTATTGTTATAAATCACTTATGTGTGTCTGCAGAGAGCATATTCCCCACACTCTCCATATCTCTCAAGCCTCCTCTCACCCTTTCCTGTTTCTTGTTTTCTAGACAGTATAGCTTCCGCTTTCATAACATGGATGTATAAATGTATCTGTATCAAATCTAGCAACTAATGAGGGAGATTGGCTAATTCTTTTAATACGGTTGCTTCACTTGTATGTATTTCCTTCAACTAACAAGATATCATTCTTCCTCGTGGAAAAAAATCCACTATGTGTATGTGCCATATTTTCTACATCTGTTCTTTGGTTGTTGGATACCAGGAATGTTTCTATGCCCTAGCTCTTGTGAATAGTGCTGCAATAAATCAATATACTAGTTTCTCTATTTTTTTTTTTTACTGACTTAGAGTTCTTTGGATAAATACCAAGGAGTGGTAGAACTAGCTCACATGGAAAAATCCATATTTAAAATTTATTTTTTTTGTTACTTGAGAGGGAGAGAGAGAGTAGGAGAGAAAGAATGACCCTTCTCTCAAGCACCAGATTTTTAGTCTTTAAAATAATCATTTATTCAGTAGAATTGTGGACAATTTTAAGGGGAGAATAGGTTGTAGTTGGCTTGATCAGTGGTTTTTCTCTGCTATGTTGGTGTTTGGGGCAACAGGCACCCCCATGAGAATAGAATATTGTTTCTTTGCTGATCCATAGCAGTCTTCCCTGGGCTCCCAGATGCCTGTGGTCATTTGAGATGTGGATTCAATGAAAATCAATGAAAGTCATGAGTTGAGGTATGTGTGTGACAACAAAATCTAGGAACTGAGTAAACCACAGCCCAATCCAGACTCCTGCTCTCATTTGTAAGGTACAAACAATCTTAAGTGGACAAAGAACTATTTAAAAAAAAAAGGATCCAAAATCTCAACTCATATTTTCATTTCTTTGGTGGGAGAACCATGAAGAAGAGTTGTCTTGCTTCTACCCTGACCCGTCCATGGCTATTTCAGGTAGAAGGAGAAGTGGTGGTAACTCTGACTTTGCTTCAGCTGAAAGCCCACCTGAAGATCTTGTGGAAAAGAAGAAATGATAGCATGTGCACCTGTTTCTCTTAATTCTTCAATAATGAAATGAGTGCAGAAACATGAAATCAGCTCACAGTGAATCCAGAGACATCCAATGCTAACCACTCACTTATTTTGCTCAAATCGTTTTCAAAGAGAAGTCACTTGGCCAGAAACCTGAGAGGCCAGATAAATGACCTCAGGGATCATAGACGGTCGATGTGAGATGTGGATCCTAGGTGCTGGTTACATCACCGGTGGTCCTTCACAGGCGGGCACACCTCTGGGTCCACTTGTGAAGGCTTTTCTCATCCCTCTGTGATCTATGGCAATGTCAGGTGAAAGATGAGGAAACTGTCTTCCTGGGTCAGGTTGCAGGTGCCAACCCTGTTCCTCAGCAGCCCATCCTGATGTCTGGCACATATTTGGAGTTTGTGTCTTTGTTCCCCTCAGTCTGAGCAGATTTCCACCTTGTTGAACAATACCCAGTTCTGGTGCAGGTTCCTCCCTGCCATCCAGAGGGTTCTGTTTGCCAGGTTCAGCTTATAGTCCAATGGCATTTGCTCTCAGTGTCCTGAGAGTGTAGTTTATAGAGGGTCTGCGGCTGCTAAGCCCCCACCTCAACAGAGGTTTCTGTGAAATGGTGCCTCAGGACAACTCTTGTCCAGTGTTGAGCAGAGAGCGTTTGCCCAGGGTCTCTCCCCCTCCTCTTCCTGCCGCTGCTGCCTCCAGGGACAACTCCTGTGCTCTTCCTCTTTTCTTTCTCTCCATAAAATGTTAAGAAAGCAAAGTGCCAATTTTCTAAAGGCCCTGTTTTATACTGTGGCTCTGGTCACTCCTTCTCACTGACAGAGGAGAACTACCCAGAGCACTATCCCCTTGGAATAGGCTCTGGAAGTGTAACTGTTTTGTTTTCTTTTGTGCATGTGTGTCTGTGTGCCTGCATGTATTGACGTGTGTCAGTGTGCAGGCCAGAGGACATGCTCAGGAACACCATCAACTCTTAGAGTGACAGAGTGGTTCTATTAAGATTTCTGTGTCAGTGTTCAGACTCCTCTCAGATTCCTGCTGAG
Source organism: Zapus hudsonius (assembly GCA_004024765.1). Taxonomy (NCBI): domain Eukaryota; kingdom Metazoa; phylum Chordata; class Mammalia; order Rodentia; family Dipodidae; genus Zapus; species Zapus hudsonius. Next base: position 93,245 of record PVHP010000870.1, read on the forward strand.
CACAAAGTGGAAGGATCCTGGCAATGCAACCACCCCACACTGCTGGTGAAGTGCACCTGTCAGAAACTCTAACTGGGGTCCAAACCCACCCAGAGAGAACATGAGGGAGAATCATGGCTCAGCTCCAGATAGCCTGGTGTCAGAAGGTTGCACAAGTCACAGGGACATGACTTTCCTCTGACTTTTTTGAGGAAGAAGAGAAATTGCTTTCACTGACCAGAAATGCATACCTTTTATGGAGGAATTCCTCATTCTGCTACAGGCCAAGTTTATCGGTGAGCCTCAGGCCCTGACTCTCCCAGGCTAGCTATCTGGAGAGTATGTTGTCTTGCACACGTATTTCAGCACAAGACAAAGCAGAGGTCATTGTTGGGGTGAAAAAGTAAAACAGGACAAGTATGCATGAGATACACACACAGGTCAAATTTATGCCCCTTCTTCTTCACACCTGCCCCTGGCATGCAAATTGAGTTTGGGTCCAAATACCCATAGTTCACACTTCTTTCATTGTTCACCATGAATTGAAGAGAATTTTCTTGAGGACAGGATTTAGGGAGTCCATAGCTTTCAACTACAGCTGGCATAGAAAAATGCCAAAAGTTAGTCATTTTACTGTACAAAAATAGAGGCACCAAAACCTGGGGTAAACAGATGTCAATTGGCCAAGAAATCCACTCAGTGTCAAGGAACCCTTAACTGGAATTGGGACTAAGGGCAAAATCCTATGGTAACCAAAAACTTTGGCCCCAAGGAGAAACTCCCATTACTAGAGAACTACAGAGAGGCTAATCCCAATAGAATCTCGCCAACTTAAAAATGTGTGTTTCATTTAACCTATACTTATCTCACTCTCTAATGGAGATTCTGTTTGTATTTTTCAGAAAGCAGTGAGAGAGCTTCAGTCATTCCAACTCCATCAACGAGCTACAGGTGGAGGGCTGACATCTCAGCAAGAGATGAACCACCGCAGGCTTATTGTGTAGACCCCAATTGAAATCTTAGAGAGATTGAGGGGATAAGCAAGAGACCTATAACCACAGCCAATCAGTCAACTCAGGATAAATCAATGAGACAGACACCAAACATCTTCAACACAACCTAAAGCAGAAGTACAGAGGCCCCTAAGACCTCAACAATAAAGCAGACTTAAAACTCACCCACCATGACTCAGGGAACTGAGCAGAAGAAGGGGCAGAAAGAGTTTAAGAGCCATGGTGGGGGAGAATATCCAGAGACTTTGCCCCCCTCAGCAATGATACATAAAGGGGGGGAGATAACCTGGCTGCCTCCTGTGCTATCCATAACCTCCTACCCCATGGTTTGATCCAGTATGCCCATCGAGGAGGATACCCAGTGGATAGGGACACAGGGGAGGGAAATGGGGATACCAACATAATATTTGCTAATACAATGTATCTGATTTTGGACAATAAAGATATCAGTAAAAAAGTGATTCTCATATTGTTTAGTACTTAGTAAATACTTAGTAAAAAAAAGTCAAAGGAGTTAGACATTCCTATTATTGATAACAAAAACACACACAGAGAAAAAAAAGACTATTAAAAGTGAACAGAAAAAAAACCAAAGTAACTCACTAATCTCTACCTAGCAGATATAATACCCATCAATGGGCTTGGTGGATTACTCCAGTCATACACACCTTACATTTCTGAGTTCATGGTGACCGCATAATACCATGTATCCACAGAGTTATAGCATGAGAATGTCTTAAGGCTCTAAGATTGTTTGAAATAATTGTGTTGGTTCTAAAACAGTTTGTCCCATTAATTTACCCTTATTTATTCTTAAAACTACCTTCAGTTTCATAAAACTTTTATCTTCCTGTTTTATGTGATAAAAAATGAGGACACCTGTAGAAAAACCCATCCGTGTTGTGATAATACTAAACATTTCTTTTAAAAATGCCTATAAATGATTAAAATCCTACTCTATATTGTAGTCACGTGGATGGATCTTTAAGAAATAAAAATTCAAGCCGGGCGTGGTGGCGCATGCCTTTAATCCCAGCACTCGGGAGGCAGAGGTAGGAGGATCGCCTTGAGTTCAAGGCCACCCTGAGACTACATATTAAATTCCAGGTCAGCCTGGGCTAGAGTGAGCCCCTACCTCGAAAAACCTAAAAAAAAAGAAATAAAAATTCATGGTTTTAAAGATGACCTCACCCCATAAGTTCACATGCTCATTTTCCCTATATTTGGTCTGTCTCTTAGGGGAGCATGATATCAAACCAGGTCATGGATGTGAATAGAAGGGAAAAAAAGAGGAAATCTCAAAAATATACAGAGAAAGGGGTGTTTTCCCCTTATCTTTTGGACAGGTTTGAGGATGCTTACAGGCTAGAAGTCATCCAAATGCCTCTCACACAAGTTCACTGACCTCCAAAGAGCATTACGTTTCAGAACCAACTGGTAGTTCTTCACTTGCACTTTATTGTTCTGCACATACACATGATGAGCACCAGGTGGCGATGTTGTCTATCAGAGCAATAGCAAAGACAAAAGCAGTAACAAGCTGAACAGTTTACAAGTGGACATTCACCTGCCCTTTCCCAGAAACCCCACCACCACCCAGCTATCAGTGATGACAGACAAGCAAAGGGGCTGTGGTCCTTTCTTGTGCCGCATGGGCCTTTTCCAAATCTCATGAATGTGACCGTGCAATTCCTGGACAAGTATTATTTTGTTTGCTTATTTTTTGAGGTGGGGTCTCACTCTAGCCCAGGCTGACCTGGAATTCATTATGGAGTCTCAGGGTGGCAGAGGTAGGAGTACTTTTGACCAAGTGCAAAGCCACAGTGGTAAACAAATTTTACAGAATGGGGAGGAGAATGAAAACAAGGGCACACAAAACCACATTTTGGCACACACATAACCCATGAGCATCTCCAAGGTGTGTCTCCAGTCCCACTTGCCATCATCCCTGGAGTCTTGGGGCAAGAGAACAAGGTGTTCATGCTGAGACCATGATAAGAAACACATGAGGCCCCAGCGTGGGCCAGGAGAGCAGATCGGGGCTTCTTTAGGAAACACCCACATAGTAGCTGGTGCACAAAAGGGCTCCATTCTGACGAAGTTGAGTCTCTTTCTTTCTGGTCTGGTACAAAGGAAAGAAGAATGTCCCTGACAGAGGAGCTTTCAGATCCTCCAAGGCAGAGTACTAGGGCTTGAAAGGATGTGGAAGGAACACAGAACACTTGTCCTGGGGTCAGTGCTCCTGGGTGCTAGAACTATCCTGGTGATCAAGAAGACCTGTGTCCACACAGATGCCACTCTTAGTTGGCATCCACCCAAACGAGGAATTAGCATACACACTGGGTCAGTGTGAGCAGCAGGCCTCACCAGCAGTCCAAGCTGGGACCCCAGGAGACACAGCGTCACAAGACAGGGCAGACTAGCCTTGCACAGACAAGCTGATGGGAATGGAGCCACAGACCCATCAATCACAGACCATCACCAGTCACCATGGGGAAGCACTAGCAGACACCATGAAGGGGGACAAGCATGGCCTGACAGGCTATTCTTACGTTGATCAGTAAAGCATCCCAGGTGTAGCTGTGAGGTGAAGCACATTGCTATGACTGGATTGCAGAACCCTGGGCCACGTGTCACCCAGGCACTGGACAAGACCTCAGCAGACCTTGCCTTAAAAATGGGGAAGCAGACTGAGAGGCAGAAGTGACCTGCCTAAAGCCACCAGCAGGCTGGTGCTAGAATGAGGAATTGAGTCCAAGTGTCCGGACTCCCAGGTAGCTCTGTGCTACTTTTATATCCCTTGTCCTTATTTCAAAAGGTAGAAATTAGAAAGCAACTTCAAGAGAGACCAGGAGAAATAAAGGAGCAAAGGCTACTCAGGACCAGGAAAAATCCAGAACAAAGAGTCTGTTCTGATGAGCAGCGCTCTCCTTTGGCTCTGCAGTACCAGGAATTCAAATAAATGCCTCCTTTTGTCTGTCTCATACTCACCTCTTCCTCCTCCATATCTTTCAGAATATTTATCTGCATTAGCATATATTAATAGTACACATGAATGGGGTCATGGTAACATATCCATACATATATACCTGTGCATTGACCATATCCATCCACACTTCTTCCATGCGAGATCCTTTTCCCCTGACCTTCCAGAGTCCCTTATAACTTTCTGTCTCTCCACCTGCTTCCACCTTTTCAATATCCAATGTCCTCTATTCCATCCCAGACTGCTAGAGGGTTCATTTATTGGTTCCCATTAATGAGTGAGAACGTGTAGTACTTTTCTCTCCATGTCTGGTTTCGTTCAGTGCAATGTTCTCCAGTTCCATTCATGTAGCTGTGAATGACGGGATCATTCTCCTAGAGTCTCAGTACTACCCCCATTGTGTAAGTACACACTTTTTCTTTATCCACTTCCCTGGTCAGTGGCCTGCAGGTGGTTTCCTGTTGTGGCCACTGTCAATAGTTCTGTAATAAACATAGAAATGTAAGTATCTTATTGGTAAAAAGAATTCATTTCCTTTAGGTGTACACTATCATCTGGGAGTTCTCCTTTTCATTTTTTTGAGAGTATGCATGCTGTTTTCCACACCGAATCTACTAATTTACTTTCCCGCCAATCTATGACAGTCTCTGTGTCTCCACATCCTAGCTAGCTTTTCTACCTTTTTGATTGGTGTGTGTGTGTGTGTGTGTGTGTGTGTGTGTGTGTGTGTGTGTGTGCGCGCAGTATGCATGCCATGATGTGTGTATAGTGTATGAAAATGTGTTTCCAGATGCTTGCCCATTCACAGGTCAGAAGAGACCATTTCCTGCTGTCTTCCTCTATCACTTAGCTTATTTCCTTCACATGGAGTCTTTCACTGAACCTGGAGCTGCTGTTTTATTGGTCAGACTGGCTTTCATATGACCCTCAGAGGGTCTGTGGTAACTCGCCCTAGCAGGACTGGGGTTACAGGCTTGTGTGGATAAACCCAGCTTTCTAGGTGAATGCTGGAAATAGAGCCCAGACTGCCTCAGGCCTACATGATGGTGAGGCAGGCACTCCTCCTGTCTGAGCTGCGTCCCCAGACCTATTTCTTGTCTTTTTAATGTTAGCTATCCTGTCTGGGATGAATAGCAGTTCATCTGACTGTGGGATTTTTTAGTTGCTTTTCTCTGATAGTTAGAGATGTCAGGTACATTTCATGTTAATGTTGATGATTTGTGAATCTTCTTTTGAAAGGTGGCCTGCTTGGACCTTTAGAGCATTTTTAAAAGTTGAGTTGTTAGTGTTTCCTTGGTGTTCATCTTCTTGAGCTACGTGTCCTGGATGCCACCCTGGCTGAATGTGGCATTTGAAAATGGTTTCTCCTGTTTTGTACATTAGTCTTCATCCTGGTCATCATTTTCTTTGCTGCACAGAAAGTTCTTAGTTTGATCAAATCCTTATTGCTTGTGCTTTTGAGGTAACATATATATAATCTCACAGTTGACCTTGATATCTTGAAATTTTGCCCTTGCTGACTAGAACAAATTTCATTGTTCTTTAAGACATAGTCTCTGGGCCATTTTGATTTGGTTTTGTGTATGATGATAAAAATGGATATTTAGCTTCATTTTTCTGCAATACACACATCTAATTTTGCTAGCACCATTTGTTGGTATGTCTTTTCTATACTGTAAATTCTTGGTGCCTCTCTCAAAAATCAGCTGGTTTTCTGAGCACACATTAATTTCTGTATTCTGTACCCCCTTTGTTAGTCTGGGTATAATTTTAATGCCAGCACTATGGTGTTCTAGTAGTATGCTTTGTGGTGTGTTTGAAGTCAGATACGCTGTTGTTTTCCATTTTGTTAGTTCTCCACCACTAGATTGTTTAGGCCTTTCCTCATGTATTATGTTTCAATTTGAATTCCAGAAACTTTCCTAGTTCTGCAGAGAAAATCATTGGGATTGTAAGAGGGATTTTGCTAAATTTATAGATTTATCTTTTTTCCATATTTATTGGAATTGACAGATTTCTGTGGGTTCATAGATTACTCTTTTTCCATATTTATTGAATTCATAGATTTCAAAATTGTGAGATTAAGTAATTTTCACAATTGTGAGTCATGTGATCCATGGGTACAGGTGGTCTTTTCATTTTTGGGTCTATTATAATTTATTTCCTCATCATTTTATTAGATCTCATGTACACATTTTAGTTTTTGTCTAATTCCACTTGATATTGGCTTGCCTTTGGGTTTACCACGTATGGCCACATGGTTAGTTTATTCTTCAATATTTTATTATTGAAGGTATTAAGTGTGAGTATTGAATCCTTTCTCATTTTCCAAGTTCACTATTACTGTAAAGAAACCCTGCTTTTGGTATGTCTCTTTGTATTCTGTTACTTTCTTGAATTCATTTAAGTTCTACCATGTTTGTGATGAATAATTTATTTTGTGTCTGTATAGAATCATGTTGTCCACAGACGTGGATAATTAATTTCTTCCTGTCCAGTGAGGAGACTCACTCCTTTCTCTTGCCAAATGACTCTCACATATGTTTTCTATACTATACTAAATAAGTGTGGAAACTAAATACCCTTCTTGTCCCTTATCCTAGAAATATGTCTTCATATTTTGTCCATATTATGTTGGCTTCGGGTTTACCATAAATGACTACTTTGTGAAACGCTATTGGAGAAGAATCCAGCCTTGACAGGGAGAGGCATTCTATGATTACATCATTCTAAAATTAGGGGTCAGTAAGTCTCAGATCCCACACCAGTCCCAGTCCTACACATTTTTCTAAGTACTGACTTACTCAGCAAAGGCAGAGCTCAGTAGTTACCACAGACCTATTTCACTGCAAAGCCTTAAAAACTTATAGAAAATGTTTGTTCACTGCATTCTGAAGGAGGCCCAAAATGAATTCTTTGATTAAAAAATGCTATCATTCCAAATGGTCTTGCGAATGCAATATTTTCCTTAAATACACGAATGATTTTGTTACAACATTAATACAAATATTCAGGAATTTCCTTTGAGTTGATGGGTTTCTATACTGTCACGAATGATCACAAGAAAGGCAGGCTGTGAGGACTGGTTAATATGCTTTTCTCCCAGCCCTGGCAGGCCTGAGTCACAGAACCATCTGGAGGCTTCCCAGCAAGCTCAGAAAGGCTGATAGCTGCTATCCATCAGGCTCCACCTGCACCATGTGCAGCATTCCATGGGTGTCTGCTCAGGCCTCTGAGCACCTTCTTCTACTACTTAGGGGGAGAAACTACTGTTTCTGTCACTGGGGTCGAGGTGAAAGCTTATGGAAGCCCCGAATTTTGCCTCCCCCCCCAACCAATAGCACCGACATTTAATTTATATTTCAGTTCTGAAACCTCTGCTTCATGCCCTTCTTTGTCAGATCAGGACTTGAGGTATGTGAGTGACTGTGAAACCACAAAATCTAGGAACTGAGGAAACCACAACCCCGTCCAGACTCTGGCTCTCATTTCCAAGTTACACATCACATTAGGTGAACAAGGAACTATTTCAAAAAGAGAAGCCATACCTCAATAATCATATATTCATTCCCTTGGTAGAAGAACCTCTATTTGTCTTGCTTCTACCCTGACCCGTCCATGGCTATTTCAGAGGGCAAGAGAAATGGTGGTAACTTTGACTTTGCTTCAGCTGACAGCCCACCTGAAGACCCAGTGATTGCATGTGAGCCTGTTTTTCTGAATTCTTCAAGAAGGAAATCAGTGTAGAAGTATGAAATCTGCTGATGTTAGTCAATCACTTATTTTGCTCAAATCTTATTTGAGAAGAAGTCACATGGCTAGGAAAATGTGAAGCATGATAAACGACCTAAAGGAAATTCTACAGAGCTATGCTCGCCATGTTAATTGGTCCTGTTTACACCTGATGTTGAATGCAAAGTTGCTTTTCACAAAGCCTGAGGCCATTAAGATATCTGAGTACAGGTGTGGAGAGACTAGGCGTTGGTGCTAAGAGCTCAGTTCTTGTGGGTTGATGAAGAGGAAGGGAGGCCCTGAAGGTTTCACTGTCTTCTTCACTTTTACAGTAACAAGTTTAACATTGATTACTCAAAAAAATAGCACCTACAAAGGGATGTCTAACCATTAGTATCTCAATGTGTATAGATAAGAGACTGATGAACTAGGCTTCCATTAAAATATTTGGAGAATTATGCTGCAAGACACTGGGGCAGCCTCATGATTCAATGAAAATCAAAGATGTAACTGATGTTATGTGTGCTATGGTATGGGGTAACGGAATAGCAGAACATAGTAAGCCTTTGAACACACCAACATTTCCTTCTGTTTTGAATACAGTGGAAGGATCCCTATAAGTGAGCATATTCCCAACACTCTCTGTGTGTCTCAAGCCTCCCTTACTCCTTCCTGTGAGTTTCTTATTTCTAGACAGTTTTTCTTCTACTTTCATGGCATACATGGATCTCTATGAAATCTAGAAACCACTAATGAGGGAAAACATAGGACAATTTGTTTTCTGAGATTGGATTAATTTATTTAATATTATTGTTTCCTTTGTACCAATTTTCTGCAACATGACATCAATCTTACTTATGGCTGAAAAGAAGTTGCGTTGTATATAGATACCGTATTTTCCATACCCATTCCTTTGTTGTTGGACATCTATATTTGTTCTAGACCTTAGATATTGTAAATAGTGCTGCAATAAACGTTGATATGCTAATGTCTGTGATGTATTGACCTGGGATTCTTTAGGTTAAGACCAAGGCTTGGTAGAGGTGGTTCACATGGGAGAACTGTTTGTGGATGTGTTTCTGGTGGTCTTCTCTGGGGACTGTTTCCAGTTCTTGGTGCCTCAATCAAAGAATTGGAAAAGTAAACACAAAATCATACTGGAAACTTTAGCATAAAATCAACTTGATCACAGTGAATGATCTTTTTGACGTGTTCTTAAATTCAGTTTAGAAATATTTTATTGGGATGTTTTGCATCTATGTGCATGAAGAACATTGGTCTATGATTTTCTTTTCTCATGTAATATTGGCTTCATGAAAGAATTTGCTGGCATTCCTTCCTTTTCTGTTTTATGTATTGATTGAGAAGCATTGTTGTTAGTTCTTTAAAGGTCTAGAAGAATCCATCTGGAGCTAGAATTTTTTAGTTGGGAGATTTTTAAGAACATTTTTATTTATTTGCAAGAGAGGAGAGAGAGAGAGAGAGAGAGAGAGAGAGAGAGAGAGAGAGAGAGAGAGAGAGAGAGAGAGAGAGAGAGAGGAGAATGGGCACTCCAGACCCTCCTGCCACTGCAAATGTGACCTCCAGACATGTGCATCATTTTGTGTCTAGCTTTATGTGAGTGAGAATGGGCACTCCAGACCCTCCTGCCACTGCAAATGTGACCTCCAGACATGTGCATCATTTTGTGTCTAGCTTTATGTGAGTTCTGGGGACATGAACCTGGCCCATCAGGCTTTGCAAGGAAGAATCTTTAACCAGGAAGCCATCTCTACAACCCATGGGAGATTTTTTAAAATTACTCATTTAATGCCATAGATAGATCTGCTTAAGTTATTTATAGATCTGCTTAAATTATTTATCTTGTTTTGGTTTAATTTTGGTAAGTCACATGTGCCTAATAATTTATGATTTTCCAATTAAGTAGAATATAAGATTTTAAGGTATGCTCTACTGATTTTCTGAATTACATTGGTATCTATTATAATATCTTATTCTTATTTTATTCCTTAATTTATGAATTGGTTCTTCTCGCTTTTGTTTGTTTGTTTGGTTAAGTATATGTTAATTTGTTTAACTTTTCAAAGGATCAATTCTATCTTTCATTGATTCATTGCATTTTTTGGTTTCCATTTCATTAATTTCTGCTTTGATCATAATTATTTCTTTCCAATTACTGAGCTTGGGTTTGACTTCTTATTTTTCCAAGGCCCTAAAATGCACTATTATTATTACTAAGTTATTTATTTGAAATCTTTTTTTGTCTGTGCAGGTACATGTGGGAGGGGCTGATATGCATGTGTGTGCATGTGTGTGTGTGTATGTGTGTGCGTGTGTGTGTGTGTAAGTACGCACACATGTGTACTTTGGCAACCTTGGGTGCCATTCCTCAGGAATGCTATCCACCTTTTTTGAGACAATTCTCATTGGCCTGGAGCTTGGCAAGTAAGGCAGACTTGTCCTGGCAAGTAATTCAACTATCTCTACCTCCTTGCACTGGGATGACAGGCTTGTGAGACAATGCTGAGGTTTTTTATTTGGATTGGAGGGATCACTCTCATGTCCTCAGGCCTACTTGCAAGCACTTTACAAACTGAACTATTTCCCAAAACTTTTCTATTTTTTAATTTAGACACCTGTGGATATAAGCTTTCCTCTGAGAAGTTCTTTTATGGTATCCCATAGATTTAGTTATTCATTTTCATCCAATTCTAGAATTTTTTTAGTTCCTCCTTGATACACTCAATAATCCATTCATCATTTCATAGGTGTGGTTTTCAGTTTTCATAAGCTTTGGTGTATTCCACAGTTGCTCTTGCTGTTGATCTACAGTTATTTATTTATATTTTGTCTGTGTGTCTATGTGCTTGTTCCTCTGTGTGTGTGTGTGTGTGTGTGTGTGTGTGTGTGTGTGTGTGTGTGGAGAGAGAGTCTCTTATTGTACACTCCTCTGTTAGTGAGTGTGGAGGAAATTCTCATCTTCACTTTTCTTTTCACTATAGACACACAGGGTTACAGAAGTCCGCCAGAGCTTCTGGTTTTTGTATTGGGGACTTAGTATCAGACTCAGGGTTGTGTGTCATGTGTTTTATCCACTGAGCCATCCTCCTGGCCATGTTTAATAGATCTTCTAGCTATCTTGCCTTTTGTTTTTGTCTCTATCTATGTATCCCAGTTCCTATACCTTGTTTTTTCTTAAGTTCTGAAAGATTTATTTTAGGAAAATAAAGTAGAAAAGCTCCCCATCTTAGAGAGGTTATGAGGAGGTAAATCCACATGGCAATCTGAACTAGGTTTTCTTATCCCTTGGTAATGCAAATTAGGCATTCAGTTGGGATAAGCCTTATTGGCCAAGTCCAAATGTATATGGAAGACCTTGATTGAGTGGTGGGTCAGGAAGGAAAACACAGAATTGCAAAGAATATGAGAGCAGGAGACAGTTCTGGAGAATATTCCTTAGAGGAAGACTTTCCTGACCATCATACTGAGTCAGGCTCAAGTTCCCTTCTCATTTATTTAGGACAGGTCAGTGTCTGTGTTCTCTTGGGCTTGTGTTCCCAAGTACCTGCCTACAAAAGGAGACGGCCTTGCTCCTAATGTATATCAGTGTGCAAAGTATGCATGGTGTGTGCATGTGTGTTCATATGCATGTGGGCACATGTGTGCAGATGTACACATTAAGTCAAGGTTGATGTTGGATGTCTTCCTCAACTGCTCACCATCTTACTCACTTTTTTTTTTCCTGGAAAATAAGCAAGTTGATTTGGGCTCCTTGATGCAGCACCTGGAATTTCCCCTTATACAATGATCACTTCTAGGACCAGGTGCAGAGGACTTCAGAGAATGTTGGCTGGACTCTCAAAGGAGGTGGCCCTGTTCTGCTCCAGACCTAACTGCAGGTCATCTTATGCCTGGAGGAAATGGCCTCACCACACGCTTTTTGGAAAATATAGTTAAACCCTAACTAATCCAAATGTGGTTTACAACATAAGAGAAGTATGCAGAAGTGCAGAGCCTGGCCTCCCAGCAGAGGAAGGCTATGTGGTGGCTTATCGGGTTCCTGGCAGCAGTTAACTTGGGCTCTCCTCACCTGACCAGGTGATGGTGGTTACATCAGTGAGGTCTGGAACCATATCTGCACCTGTCCGATCATCAACAGAGCATGGAGTTAGGCCTCATTCTTGCTAGCTTTTGAATCTATCAGATAAAAACAATGGCAGGCTACACCAGGGCTTCTTGCTTTTCCTGGATTCTTCAAATAACTGTCAGGAATTCCAGTCTGTGAAACTCGCTGTCTGACAGCTCCTACAGCAAGGGAGAGGCACTGAGGATTGAGGGCCTTGACATTGGGCTGGCCAAGAACACAGAGGCCAGAGCTATCTGACAGGCCATCTCTGCAGTTCCTGTTCAAGATGTCAAGGGTCCTCACAGGAAGTAGCCATTCCCTGACAAGCCCTCCTCAACTCCAGCCATGCTGGACAGGACATAGGCAGTGTCTATTGGCTTGTGGTGCTGGGTCTTCTACAAACAATCCCTGTTTTAGTTCATCCCACAGCAATAAAGGCCCGCCTTGCTGCAGGTGCTTGTCTCACACTACCATATTATAGATAAAGAAACTGAAAACCAAGGTTCAGGGATTCCCTGGGCTCTCCAACTAAGTCCCACCTTCTTGAGTGCAGTGGCAGCCTACCAGGGCACCCAGAACCCATGTCTCCACCCCTAGAGTGCAGTGACTCAGTGCCACCTTCCTTGTGGCCTGTGAAATGTCAGGCCATACGCCATTCTTAGTGCTCACTGACTTCTGAACACTGAGCTTAGAGCCGCTTGCTCTCCGCCCTGAATGGCTCTACCTGTGGTGCTGGCAGGTCCGGGACAGCATCTTCAGGGCACCATTGTACCTTGTTCTCGTACCTTGACTTTCTGATCTTCTCTTCATCCATTTAATTGATGAATCTTTCCACGGAACTTTTTATTTGACTTCTTCAACTTTCATTTAGTGTTCCATTCAAATCTCTGTATTGGCTAACTGTCATCCCTTTCTTAATTCATTAAATGATTTGAGCTTTCTTGGAATTCATTGAGAAGTTTGTGCCTTCTTTGATCATACCTATAACTACTATGTTGAATTTTTTGGTGGAGAGGGAAAGAGCTGGGTGCTGACCCTGTTCCTGGACAGCCCTTCCTAATGTCTGGCGTGTATTGGGAGCTTGTGTCTTTGTTCCTGTCAATATGAGCAGGTTTCTACCTTGTTGAAAAATGCACAGTTCTGGTGAAGTTTCCTCCCTGTTGTCCAGAGGGTTCTGTTTGCCAGGTTCCGCTTACAGTCCAATGGCATTTGCTCTCAGTGTCCTAAGAGTGTAGTTCACAGAGGCTGCTAAGCCCCCACCTCAACAGAGGTTTCTGTGAAATGGTGCCTCAGAACAACTCTAGTCCAGTGTGGAGCAGAGAGCGTGTGCCCAGGGTCTCTCCCCCTCCTCTTCCTGCCACTGCTGCCTCCAGGAAGCAGTGCTCTTCCTCCCTCTTTTGTTTCTCTCCTTAAAATGTCTGTTTAGCAAAGTGCAAATTTTCTACAGGCCCTGTCTTATGCTGTAGCTCTGGCCACTCCTTCTCACTGACAGAGAACTCAACAGAGTGCACTACCCCTTGGAATAGACTCCAGAAGTGTAGCTATTGGTTTTCTTTTGTGCATGTGTCTATGTGCATGCGTGCCTGTGTGGAAGCCAGAGGACATGCTGAGGAAGACCATCAAGTCCTCCCGTCGTCCTGGAGCTCACTGACTTGGCTGGACTGGGTGGCCTTGATCAAGCCCCAAGGTTCCCCTTGTCTCTGCCTGCCCTGTGCTGAAATGCAGACACGTGTTACCATGCTTGGCAATTTAACATAGGCAGTGAGGCTCAAACTCAGATCCCCATGTTTGCAAAACAAGCACCTTACCGACCAAGTTATCTTCCCAGTCCTGGGTTCTCTTTGGGTCCATAATCATACTTTACTATTTTTTTAAAGATATTTTATTTATTTGAGAGAGAGAGAAAGAGAGAAAGAGAGAGAGAGAATGGGCATGCCAAGGCCTCCAGCCACTGCAAATGAACTCCAGACACATGAGACCTCTTGTGCATCTGGCTTTTTTTTTTTTTTTTTTTTTTTTTTTTTTTTTTTTTTTTTTTTTTTTTTTTTTTTTTTTTTTTTTTTTTTTTTTTTTTTTTTTTTTTTTTTTTTTTTTTTTTTTTTTGTGCACTGGCAAATCGAACTCTGGTCCTTCTGTGTTGCAGGCAAACGCCTTAACCACTAAGCCATCTCTTCAGCCCTTTTTATCTTATTTTATTTTATTTTTTTACTCTACTATTGAAGTAGAGATTTGATTCTCACCCATGCCTTCTCATAGCTTTTATAAACTTTCCCTGTTCATTCTCTGCTTATTCCAGCAGGTTGCCTGCTCCTGTATGGCATCTTTCATTTTGAGGAAGTAGGCCTAGCTTTTAATGAGAATATACACGGGTCTGCTGAGTTTACTTTCCAGAGTGAAGGGGATCACGAAATGACTGGGTGCCTAATCTTGTGCTCAGCAGACAAACTATCCTGGAAGGAAGAGCTGCCTCTGAGGGGAAGGAAGCGAGAATGCAACTCCCAGAATATCAGGTTAAAGAGGTCAAGAACTGGGCTGGAGAGATGGCGTAGTGGTTTAAGTGCTTGGCTGCTAAGCCTAACAACCCGAGTTTGATTCCCCAGTGCCCACGTAAAGCCAGACTCACAAAGTGGCACATGCTTCTGGAGTTCATTTGCAGAGAGGCTGGAGGCCCTGGCACACTCATTCTCTCTGTCCATCTATCTTTTATCTCTCTCTGCTTGCAAATAAATAAAATAAATGTAGAGTTCAAGACCGATCTCCCTGCTTTCTCTCACTCTGTTTTGTAGAAATTGCCTTTAATGGAAATATTCCCTTCCAGAGAGCGGCTGAGGAGATCAAGACTGGAAAAGTTAAACTTAAAGAGTCAGAGGACCCCCTCCCTGAGTTCATAAAAGCAGCAAACATCTGCTGCAGGAGAGACTCTCTGAGAGCTGAGTGAGTTCAGAGACTGGCTTCTGAGAGTCCTCACCTATGCAGGAGTGGGCCTCTGGTCATGCACTTGCCAGTGTGCTTTCCCTTGTTTCTGTAAGCAACCCCTCACCCTGCTTCGCAAGAAGTCCCAATCAACTTATTGCTTCACTCATACTACCCTTGGTGCAGTCATTCTTTGGTCTGATGTCTGAGTTCTATTTGGGTGAATAGTTGTGTGCTAACGTCTCCCCAGGGAAAAAGTTTCACGCTACAAACTCACCCACCTGGTCTCCTCAGACTAGAGATAAGGGCCAAGTTATGACAAGTGAGTATACCTAGGCTGAGAAGAAGGAATGACACCTCTCCCGGCCTCCAAATCAGTCACTTTACAAAGGGACCCTCCCTTGTAGGGGGGTTTCGCTCCAGCCTCTTCCCATACCCTTTAAAAAGTCAATCTTTATCCAGGGTTCCAGAACTCCCCTCTCTCTGTGCTTCAAATCCCACCACTTGCTCCAGTCATTAAATAAGTCTTGGCCCTACACAAGGTTTGTCTCCCCGCTGTCTCAAACCCAGAACATGATAAGAATTAACGCTCCAGAAAAGAAAATATTGTCACATTTTTCACTGACATCTCCTCCACTTCAGTGATCAAAATTTATTCTAGAGTTTAAAATGTCATATTTCTGTAGGTGATTTAGCCATGTGTGTGCAGACTCTGCTCAGAGATTCCTGCTGAGCACAAAGTGGAGTGATCCTGGCAATGCAACCACCTCAGATTACTGCTGGAATTCAGCTTCCAGAAACTCTAAACAAGTTCCAAACCCAGGAAGAATGTGAGGGAGAATCATGCCTCAGCTCCTAGTGTGACCTGGTTTCAGAAGGTTGCACAAGTGACAGGGACGTGACTTTCCTCTGGCTTCTTGGAGGAGGAAGTGAGATTGTTTTCACTTACCAGAAATGCACACCTTTTGTGGAGGCATTCCTTGCTCTGCTACAGGCCAAGGTTATTGGTGAGCCCCAGGCCCTCTCTGGCTACTTGGAGTGTAGATGTGCTTACACACGTATTTCAGCATAGGACAAAGCAGGGGAAATTGTTGGGGTGAAGGAGTGAAACAGGAAAGTGTAGGTGAGATACACTGGTCAGACTCCTGCCCTTACTCCTCACACCTGCCCATTTAGATCCACCCCTCCGGTCCCTGACATGTAAATTTAGGTCGTGCCCAAATTCCTATAAGTCACACTTCTTTGTTCGTCGTTTGCCATAAGTTGAAGAGGACTTCTTTGAGCACACAAATCAGAGTCCATAGGCCTTCAACTCCTCCTGGCATATGAAAATATCAAAATTTATTTGCTGGTTATTTTGTTGAACAGAAATGTGATTCCCATGTTGTTTGGTACTTAGTAGGTACTCAGTTAAAAAATAAATCCCAAGACGTAAGGCATGTTAATTATTAAAAACAAAAAACAAACAAAGAGAGGGGGAAAATCAATGTGATTCAGTCAGTTAACCACATATAACTACCATTTATGGGCTAGGTAGTTGCCCCCAGTAATAGACCATTTGTACATTTCTGGGGTCATGGTGATTTCACATCATCCTTTCTGAAAAAAAATTTATAGCGTGAAAATTTCTTTTCTTAAAAATATTTATTATTTATTTATTTGACAGAGAGAAACAGGGGGAGAGTGGAGAGAGAGACAGAGAGAGAGAGAGAGAGAGAGAGAGAGAGAGAGAGAGAGAGAGAGAGAGAATGGGCTGGCCAGGGCCTCCTGTCACTGCAAATGAATTCCAGACATATGTACCACTTTGTGCCATCTGGATTTTCATGGGTACTGGAGAATGAAACCCAGACCCTCAGGCTTTGCAAGCAAGTGCCTTTAACTATCTCTCTAGCCTTTAGAATTTCTTATGTAATTAAAATTATTTGGGATAATTGTGTTGACTCTAAAACATTTTGTCATATCAATTTATTCTCATTGGCTCTTATAGCTACCTTTAATTTTTTTCTATGATAAAAATGAGGAAAACCATTGGAAAAAGAAAGAAAAAAACATGCTGATGATTAAGAATTTAGAGGTTGTTTATGTTCACCTTGCTTGTATCCTCATTCGGGAGGAGGAAGAGGAGGAGGAGGAAGAAGAGGGCTCAACAAGAAAAAAGAGAAATCATGGAATGAGTATTCCACTCCTAAGAAACCATCCCTGAATCAGTTTGACGAGAAGTGTGCAAATGGAGAGTTATTACACCAGGTTGCTCAACTGTCATTTTCAAATTCTGGGATCCTGCTGCTGATATAGGAATGTATCATTCTGATTGCTAATTAACCAGAATGTCTCCTGCAGCAGTCTGGGTCTCTAGTCAAGTACTGAGTAGACATTGGTTCACTAGCTCATCCCTCTTGTGAGGCAGGTATAGGACATTGTCCTGAGCAGACCACAGCAAGGCATCCCTCGATGTAGGGAACAGCATGAGGGTTTGAATGGTGAGTAGGGAACTCAGAAAGTGAAGGCTGACAATAGCTCTAAGAAGACTTCAGCTGCACCACCGACAGTCTGAGATACTCCAACTCCTTGGACTTGCTCAGAGTGTGTTAGTATCGTGAGGCAGAATGTGATAGGTGATGGTAGCAACCTAGAAATTAAAATATGATAATACATATTCATTTTACCGCTGCATGGTATGAGTTGGGTGCAACTGGAACTTTTTAAGAAAACCTTTTTAGGTTCCAAAGAGTAGAGTTAATGTACAGAGACACACTCTAATTATCCTCAGTAATTAGTAATACCAAGATTCCATGAATCAGGGTACTTGATCATTGTGTCTGAAAACATCATTCTAAATTGTTGTTCTAACAGTCGTGGCATCAGAATTAAAAAAAATGACAACACATGAAAGAATACTCTCCTAAAGACATAACAATTGGAGCCAGGTGTGGTGGCGCGCGCCTTTAGTCCCAGCACTCGAGGCAGAGGTAGGAGGATTGCCATGAGTTCAAGGTCACCCTGAGACTACATAGTGAATTCCAGGTCAGCCTGGATTAGAGTGAAGACCCTAGCTCAAAAAGCCAAAAAAAAAAAAAAAAAAAAAAAAGACATAACAATGACCCTCTTTCATTTAACGATAGAATGAAAAACTTTAAGGTGTAATAACTGGTACCACTTATTAAAAACTGCAATTAGCAACAAAATATATAAATGCATGTAGATGCGCACATATACTTGACCACTGTATGCTACTGATAAATGAAAAGTGTTCCCTTGAACATTTCTTTCTGAATGGAGCAACGGCGCTGTGTGGAGGCCCCTCACAGAGGAACACTAGCACAGTGCCCACTGAGCCTCCCAGCATATTGCCAACAGGCCCATCTTGAAGCCCCCTCAGCTCTGCTCCAAGCAATACCATTGCCAAACCGGGACGCTAGGGCTTGGAATAATAAGTCCTTACAGAGCAGTTCATTCCTTTCTTCGGAGGGAACAGCCTCCAATGTCCATGAGCCAATGAGAATCCTCAGGTCTGTCCTTGACATGGAGCGGGCGTGTGTCTGGCTGACAGAGCAGGGGTATATCAGGAAGATGTTGCCACCAACCTCTACCTTTCCCAGGAGAGAGCCCCTCACAGTGGTGGTGTGGGAGAGGAGAAAGGCAAATCTTGAAGCAACTCCAAGAGAGCAAAGAAAAAGCCACACCAGAGCCTCTGGTGGAGGAAAGGTAAGGTGCTGGGTCATGTTCTTTGTGGGTCCATCTGCAGCTGCAGAGTGGGGGGAGCGGTCAAGAATGTTTGCCTGCACACCTGTAAAGGTTAGCTTTTTTCAAGGCCTTTTCAATGGTCTTTGTTTTTAGCATACTTATTGTCAATGATTAGATACATTGTAGGAGCAAGTCTTGTGGTGGTACCCCCATTTCCCTCTTCCCTGTCCCCAACCCACTGGGGGCCCTCCTCAGTGGGCTTACTAGATCATTCCATGGGGTAGGGGGTTATGAATTGCACAAGAAGTAGCCAGTATTTTTTCCTTTGTGTGTTGTTACTGAGGGGGGCAATGACCCTGGATATTCTCCTCCACCGTGGCTCTTACAATCTTACCGCCCCCTCTTCCACTCAGATCCCGGAGTCATGGTGGGTGAGTATTCAGTCTGCTTTACTGTTGAGGTCTTAAGAATCTCTGGACTTCTGCTTTGGTTTGTGTTGGGTATCCTCAGTGTCCGTTCCCATTATCCTTTCCCAGGTTATCTGACTTGCCGTGGAGGTAAGTCTCTTGTTTATTTCACAACTTTCTCATAGGTTTCATTAGGACCCTATATGATAAGTTAGGGGTGGTTCATCTCTGGCCTGGATGTAAGCCATCATCACGTCTTGTTGGTAGAATTGGGCTGTGTTTGTATTCTAATAAACTGCCTTTCTCCGCTTTTGCAGTTAGTGTAACGTAAAGAGCAGCTAGTGGGTGTGGGACACTGTTGAAATTCCTGTTTTGGCAACAGGTTTATTGCCCATCTTTTACTTTGCCTCAGGTGCTGGTGGAGGCCTGGAGCTGAGTGGCCGGGACTGTCTGCACCATGTACAGATTCACGGCTGTTGTCCTGCTCTGGGCAGCAGCAACATGTGCCAAAACAGCAAAGCTTCCTAAAGCAATCAGTGAAGCTGGATTTCAAAAATGCAAGGATGCTTTAAAACTACCTGTTTTGGAGGTTCTCCCTGGAGGAGGCTGGGATAATCTGCGGAACGTAGACATGGGCAGAGTGTTGGAGTTGACGTATACTAACTGCAAAACCACAGAGGATGGACAGTACATCATCCCCGATGAAGTCTATACCATTCCTCAGAAACAGACCAACCTGGAGATGAACTCAGAAATCCTGGAATCCTGGGTGAATTACCAGAGCACCACTTCGTTGTCCATCAACATGGATCTCTCCCTGTATTCCAAAGTCAATGGCAAGTTCTCCACTGAGTTTCAAAGGATGAAGAGCATTCAAGTGAAGGACCAAGCTGTCACCAGCAGAGTTCAGGTAAGAAACCTGGTCTATATAATCAAAACCAGCCTAGCCTCAGAGCTCAGCTTAGGGTTTAAGAAGGGGCTCCTAGAAATCTGTAACTACCTTGAAAACAACAACATGAGGATGGCCACCTACCTGGCAGAACTCCTGGTCCTCAACTATGGCACTCATGTCATCACCAGTTTGGATGCGGGAGCTGTGCTTGTCCAGGAGGATTACATCAGGTCCTCCTTCCTCAAGAATAGCAAAGGCAGCCGCACGTCCATGACTGCATCTGCAGCACTTACCTTCTCAAAGGTAGTTAACTTCAAGCTTGATACGGAATACAAAACTCAGAATGACTTCACCAAGAGCTACCTTGAAAACCGAACCAACTCCAGGGTGCAGAGCATTGGAGGGGTTCCTTTCTACCCAGGTATCACCTTTCAAGTCTGGCAGCAAGGCATTACCAACCACTTGGTAGCAGTAGATCGTATTGGCTTGCCCATCCATTTCTTCATCAAGTCTGACAAGCTTCCTGGCTTGCCAGGGCCCTTGGTGGAGAAACTATCGAAGACAGTGGAGTCTGCTGTGAGACGCTATTACAACTTAAACACCTACCCTGGCTGCACAAATTTTGACTCTCCCAACTTCAACTATCAAGCCAATACAGACGACGGCTCCTGTGATGGGAAAACAAGCAATTTCACCTTCGGAGGTGTTTATCAGGAATGCACACATCTCTCAGGCACTGATGCTGACCTCTGCAAAAAATTGGAGCAAAAAAATCCACTCACTGGGAACTTCTCCTGCCCCTCTGGCTACTCCCCAGTGCATCTGCTCTCTCAGACCCACGAGGAGGGTTCCAATCGCCTGGAGTGTGAAAATCGGTGCACGCTCAAAATCTTCTGTAAGACGGTGTGTAAAGATGTGTTCCGGGTGGCAAAGGCTGAATTTAGGGCTTTTTGGTGTGCGTCGACAGGCTCCGTATCTGAAAATTCAGGCCTTCTCTTTGGGGGTGTCTTTAGCTCCCAGAATGTCAACCCCATGACAAATGCAATGTCATGTCCAACTGGCTACATTCCACTGAACCTCTTTGTGAACCTCAAGGTATGTGCTTCTCTGGACTATGAATTGGGGTTCAAGTTTTCTGTCCCCTTTGGCGGTTTCTTCAGTTGCTCGGTGGGGAACCCCTTAGTGAATTTTGCCATATCTGAAGACCTCAAGAGCCCAGCTCTGCAAAAGTGCCCAGGGGGCTTCAGCCAACAGCTAGCACTCATCAGTGATGGGTGCCAAGTGTCCTACTGCGTCAAGTCTGGCGTGTTTTCAAAAGGGTCCCTACATCCTGTCAGGCTCCCACCTTACACCCAGCCATCCCTCATGAGTCAGGCTATCAACGATGCTGACATGGTGACTGGCACTGAGAGTTCCAGGTCCTGGGTTAAAGACCCTGAGACCCAACAGTGGAAGCTGGAAGATCCATCGGAGGTGAGCAGAAGTGGTGGGTTGCGAGGGTCAGCTGTTGGAGCCATACTTGGGGCCATCATGGCCATAGGAGTTGTTGTTGCTTTGGCCTTTTATGCTACCCAGAAGTACAAGAAGAGGGGCATTCAGCAGAGACAGACCTTCAGTGTACAGTCGGGGAGGGAGGGGAACAGCCTTGACAGAGAACAGGATCCATATCCAGCTTAATTCTCTCCCAAGGAAAGTTTCTGTCATCTCCAATGTCTTCATTAATGTTTCAAATGTGTTTTCCATTCCTTTCTTCTCTCCTGCCTAAGTACTGGAGCGTCAGTAGCAACGCACCACAGGCATTGTAATTCCCAGAACTCCCAGAAATAAGAATTCTGAATTCTTATTTAAGTCTCTGCACCAGGAAAATAAAGGAGCTGTATGAACAAGGTGTATATGGGGGGAGGGGGTTAGTGGGAGGACTTAACTCATTCATCAAAAGCCACCCAAAGGACAAAGGTATAACCAGTGTGTATTTCTGTATTGTCCTCTGGTAGTTTTCATCTGAATGCTTGTGTGTGAAAGGAGAGGGGGGAGATGTACACATTTGTATTTAGAAACTGCTTTTAGTCTGAGATCAACAAGGTTTCTATTTGTTTATGGTCACAACTGAGGCTTGAACTAACAGTAGACCCTTCTTCTGAAGAGGTCAGCCTCCGGGAGAATCAGTCATTCACTTCCTACTGAGATATAGTGGAATGACTAGCAGAATTTGAACTCTGTCCTCTTGACTGTCCTACAGGACACTGACACTGTAACCTCTTCCCCAAATCTAAGTTCTGGTGCTGTGTGACTGCTGAGTCTTTGTATGCTCCAGCAAGCTAACCAAGGCTCTGTGAATACTGACTCTCCTCTAAGAAATCTGTAATGATTACCGAGTCAGAAAAGACGTGCACACAGCCAAGGATTCTCAGAAACAGAGTGCATTGGTACAAAACGTTCTTCACTAATTTATATTTCTAATAACAAATTGTGTGTAAATGTCATATTAAAATATGTGCCCAAGGACTGGAGAGATGGCTCAGCAGTTAAGGTGCTTGCTTGTAAAGCCTAATGACTAGGATTCATTTCCTCAATACCCATGTAAAGCCAGATGCACAAAGGTGGCACATGCATCTGGAGTTCGTTTGCAGCAGCTGGAGGCCCTGGTGTACCCGTTACCTATCTGTCTCTCTCTGCTTGGAAATACATAAATAAACTATTTTTAATAAAATAAGTTCCCAAGAACAATCTGTCTGGCTGTTTATTTGCATGAAATCAGAATGTTCCAGAATGTTAGTTTCCAAGCCACTGTATACTCAGAGCCGGATCCTGGCCGTGGGCCTGGGGGCTCCTCTGAGCTCTAGTTCTCTAAGGGTGGTGGATTCTGAGAGAGCCACCTTGGAGTTTTGTGAGAGAAAAGCTTCTATGTTTGCTTCTTATTTTTTTATTTTTCACTAAAAACTTACCTACTTTATTTATTTGTCATGAGAATGTATAAAAATTAGGATGTGCCAAGATACCTGAATTCATATATATAGTTATATGATATATAATATGTATTATATATATTTAATTAACACGTGTTGTGGTCTCTTACTATTGAGATAATTAATCCTAAACATCTATTTAAAAAAAACAGACTATAGATAAAAGTATACAACTATACTGTAGTCAGGCGAAGGCAAGCTAAAACTTATTGGTTTTAAGGATGACCTTGCTCCCACAAGTCCACATATGTATTTCCTTTGCTCTGTGGTCTCTTTCAGAGAACAAAAGTCAAGCCAGATTAAATATGTGGGTTGGAAAAAAAGAGGAAATATATGAAAAGTAGAGAAAGGGGAGTTTCCCGTTATCTTGTGGAAGGGTTTGTGGCTGCTTACAGGCTAGAGGAAGTAACTCAAATGCCCCTCGTAGAATCACCAACCTCTAAAAAGCAGAAAGTTTTTAGAAATAATTTCGGGGTTGTTAATTTGCAATTTATTGTTCTGCACAGACACGTCATGAACACCAGGTGGCGATGTGGTCTCAGAGCAAAAGCAAAGACTTCAAAACACAGCACTTAAAACAAACAGCACAGCTTACAAGCGGGCATTGACCTGCCCTTGCCCAGAAACGCCCACTCAGACACCAATGGCCTTAGAGAAGCAAAGAGGGCAGTGGTCGTTTCTTGTGCCACACGGGCCTTTTCTTAATCCTCTCTTGCACACAACAGTGCAATCCCAGGTTAAGTACTTTTGACCAAATGCAAGCCATAGAGAAATCCGAATTTTACAAAAAAGGGAATGAAAACACAAGGGTACCCACGAGTACTTTAAGTACAAAGTGCTTTAAGGCTTGAACATCTCACAGGCGTGTCTCCAGTCCCACTTGCCATCCCTGGAGCATGGGATGGGGGTGGGAGAACTAGGGTGCTGGGACCATGAAAAGAACATAAGAGGTCTCCTGCTTGGGCCAGGAAAGCAAGACTTCCTGTGGAAAACACCCTTCATCAAAGTAGCTGGCGCCCAGGACCCTATCCTGTTGAAATTGAGTCTGTACCTTTTTGGTCTGGTACAAAGACAGGAGGAAGGGAATAAAATGCCCCTACCAGGGGGACTTTCTGAGGTGGGCAGGGCATTGGGGTTTTAAGGGAAGCAGAAGGAACACAGGACACTGGTCATGGGGTCAGTCAGTGCTCCTGGGTGCTAGAACTATCCTGGTGATCAAGAAGACCTGTGTCCACACAGATGCCACTTTTAATTGACATCCTCCTAAATGAGAAATTAGCATACACACTGGGTCAGTGTGAGCAGCAGGCCTCACCAGCAGTCCAAGCTGGGACCCCAGGAGACACAGCGTCACAAGACAGGGCAGACTAGCCTTGCACAGACAAGCTGATGGGAATGGAGCCACAGACCCATCAATCACAGACCATCACCAGTCACCATGGGGAAGCACTAGCAGACACCATGAAGGGGGACAAGCATGGCCTGACAGGCTATTCTTACGTTGATCAGTAAAGCATCCCAGGCGTAGCTGTGAGGTGAAGCAATTGCTATGACTGGATTGCAGAACCCTGGGCCACAGGCCACCCAGGCACTGGACAAGACTTCAGAAGACCTTGCCTTAAAAAAGGGAAGCAGACTCAGAGGCAGAAGTGACCTGACTAAAGCCACCAGCAGGCTGGTGCTAGAATGAGGAATTGAGTCCAAGTGTCCAGACACAAAAAGTAGCACAGAGCTAGCTGGGAATCTGGTCACTTGGACTCAATTCCTCATTCTAGCATCAGCCTGCTGGTGGCTTTAGGCAGGTCACTTCTGCCTCTGAGTCTGCTTCCCCATCTCGAAGACAAGGTCTGCTGAGGTCTTGTCCAGTGCCTGGGTGACCTGTGGCCTAGGTTTCTGCAATGCAATCATACTGATGTGCTTTACTTCACAGCTATGACATTTCACACATACATGTCTGTGCACTGACCATGTCCATCCACTCTTTCCACCGAAAGCCCCTTCCCCCTGAACTTTCTCAGGTCATCAGTCTCTTGTAACTCCTTTCTATCTCTCCTCATTTTATCATTTCCCATCTCCTGCGTCAACTGCTCCATCCAGGTTTCATTCAGCTCAATGTTCTCCAGTTCCATTCGTGTTGCTGGTCTCAGTAGTTCACCACATTTCCTTTATCCATTGATATGCTTGATGATGCGTAAGTGGTGTTCATATTTGGGCTATTGTGACTCGTGCTGCAATACACATAGAAATGTGAATAGAACCAAGAGCCAACCTACAGAACGGGAGAACATCTTTGCCGGCTATCCATCTGACAGAGGATTAAAATATAGGATATACAAAGAACTCAAAAAACTAAATACTAAGAAACCAAACAACCCAATTTAGAAATGGGCTATGGAAATAGAGAGTTCTCAAAATAAGAAATGCAGATGGCCTATAAGCATCTAAAAACATATTCTACATCCTTAGCCATCAGGAAAATGCAAATTAAAACTACTTTGAGATTCCATTTCACTCCTGTCAGAATGACTACCATCAGGAAAACAAATGACAATAAATGCTGGTGAGGATGTAGAAAAAGAAGAACCCTTCTACACTGTTGGTGGGAATGTAAACTGGTTCAGCCATTGTGGGAAGCAGTGTGGAGGTTCCTGAGCCAGCTGAAAACAGATACCACACGACCCAGCTATACCACTCCTTGGTATATATCCTAAGGACTGTATTCACTACCTTAGAGATACTTGTTCTTCCATGTTTATTGCAGCTCTATTACAATAGCTAAAAATGGAACCAGCCTAGATGTCCTTCAAGTGATGACTGGATAATGAAGTTGCGGTACATTCATACACTGGAGTTGTAGTCAACAGTAAATAAAAATGAAATAATAAAATTTGCAGAGCAATAGATGGATCTGGAAAGGATTATACTAAGTGAGGTAACCCAGGCCCAGAAAGCCAAATGCTGTATGTTTTCTCTCATATGTGGATCCTAGCTATAAACGTTTATTTAGACTTGCATGATTTCGCTTCCTTTAGGTGTACACTGTCATAAGATGCTTCTACTTTTAGATTTTTTTTACTTTTTAAAAAATTATTTATTTACAAGCAGAGAGAAAGAGAGAAGAGAGACAGAGAGAATGAGCATGCCAGGGCTTCCAGCTGCTGCAAATGAGCCACCTTGTGCATCTGGCTTTATGTGGGTACTGGGGAATCAAACCGAGGCCATTCAGCTTCAGGCAAATGCCTTAACCACTGAGCTATCTCTCTAGCCCCTATTTTTAGATTTTTTTGAGGCATATCCATATGGTTTTCCACAATAGCTGTACTAATTTACCGTCCCTCCAGTATACAAGTCTCAGTTTCTCCACATCCCCGGCAGCATTGATATGTTATCTTTTCAATGATAGCCATTCTAGCTTGAATGACCCGATTTCTCATTGTGGCTTTGATTTGCTTTTCTCTGATGATCATGACTTTGAGCACATTTCACAGACTTGCTGATTCCTTGTATGTCTTCCTTTGAGAAGGGCCTATGTAGCTCCTTAGTGCGTTTTCTTGATGCTCAACTTTTTTTTTTAATATATATTTATTGTCCATAATGAGTTACATTATTTAGTGGGCAAACCATGCGTTGTTATCCCGAATTCCCCAATTCCCCCCCTCCCCATTCCTGATCAGTTGTATATCCTCCTCCGTGGGCTGTCTGTATTAGTCCTTGTGGCAAGGGATCCTGATGCTCAGCTTTTTGAGCTCTCTGTTTTTCTCTTTGCATCTCAAACTCTTGCTGCCTCCGCCATTTACAAATGCTGCCTCCCATTCCATGGGTTCATTTAATCTTTTAACTATTTTCTGTGCAACGCAGAAGTTTCCATTGGATGAAATTCCGTTAATTATTATGTTAGTTTCTTGTGCTTTTGAGATCCTATAAAATGTCATCACCTACGTTAATTTCTTGAAGCATTGTCCCTATACTTGGTATCTGACAGTAATTTCACAGACCTTTAAGATTTTCCCCATTTTGTGTGTGAGAGTGAGAGAGAGAGAGAGAGTTAGAGAGTTGAGTTGAATGGATCTACATTCAGTTTTCCACACATCTGTATCCAATTTTGCCAGCACCATTTAATGAATATACCATCTTTTCTCCTATTTTTGGTACCTTTGTCAAAAAGTCGTTGGCTTTATGAGCATGGTTAGTTTTTGCATTCCCTGTTCTTGTTTCAATCGTCTGGGTCTTGTTTTTATGTCATTAGCACGCTATTTTAGTAGCATACTTTGTAGTAAGTTTGAAATCAGACACCATGATGCCTCTAGCCTTGTCCTTGCCCCACCCTTGGGCTCGGCTGAATATTATGGGCCTTCTGTGATTCATATGAATTTTAGTATTTTTTCCTTCCTGTTTAGAAAGTCATTGGAATTTTGATGGCGACTGCATTCAGTATATAGATTTCTTTGGGTTCTATGACTATTTTAACAATATCCACTCTTCTGACCCATGAACAGAGCATATCTTTCCATTCTTTGAATCCTCTTATCATTTATTTCATCTTGGTTTTATAGTTTCACTCTAGAGATCTTTCATTTCCTTAGGTAATTTTCTTCTGTGAGTGCATGTGTATGTTCATGTGTGTGTGTGTGTGTGTGTGTGTGTGTGTGTGTGGCACATGTGGTGGGGTGTTCAGAGGTATTGACCCTCACCTGCTGCCTTGTTTGAGGTAAGGTCTCAGGAGGACTCTCCCATCTCCATCTCCCATAGGGCACTGGGGTACAGATGCTGTTACCTGAGCCATCTCCCCACCCCAAATTACTTTCATTTTATTTTGAGTCAGGGTCTCATGAATCCTATGCTGGCTTCAAACTCATAATTCAGTCAAGGATTACTTTGCTCTTCTCATCTTCCTACATCCACCACTCCAGTGCTAGGTTTTCAGGCATGCTCCCAGTTTTCTGTGGTTCTGGGGATTGAACCCTTAGCCTGTGTGTGTTATGCAAACCTTCTACAGATTAGCTGTAGGATTGCTGCCTTATTTTCTTTTCCAGCAAGTTCACCATTAGTGTAAAGAAATGTGGTTTCTGGATGCTTACTTTGTATTCTGCTCCTTTATTAAATTTATTCAAACAGTTTTTGTTATAGTATTTTATATTTTCTATGTCTAGGATCCCATTGTTCATGAGCATAAGTAATCTAACTTCTTTATTTTTATTTTTATTATTATTTTTATTTATTTATTTATTTTTTTAGTAATCTAACTTCTTCCTTGCTAATTGGAGTGCTCTTTTGTCCTATTTGGGAAGCACAGCCTTGAATTTAGAAGACTCACTTCTGAAACTTTCCTATCCAGAAGTGGGCAAACTGGTTCTAGAACAGTGACTGTGAGGTTGGAAAGCTAAGTCCTAGCATACCCAGCCCAGGAGTGGGTTAGCTGCCTTTAGCAGAAGCCTGAGGAAAAAAGAAACTGAAGACACGCTTAGTTTAAGACATTATCATTGCATCTGCGGCCGCCACTGTTTTGGTGTTATTTTAGCTGTGGCTTCTTCTGCAAACAGGTATTCATTGATATTTTTATTGAATAGAAAAATCCAGTAATACATTATCAAGCATTTTTGTTCATGTATTACTGTTTTTTGTTCATATATGATTTTATGTATTATGTATTTATGTATTATTTTAAATCGGAAAGGTAAGGAACTTTCGCTTTTGGATAATGCTTAAATGTCTGTGTCATGGTTTGATCCAGGTATCCCCCACAAACAAATGAATGTGTTCTGATAGATCGATCCTCAGCTGATGGCAGTTTGGGTTTTACAACCTCGATGAAGCTGTGTTGTTGGGGGCGGGCTTATGGGGGTTATAAGCCAGCTTCCCCTTGCCAGTGTTTGGCACACCTTCCTGCCGCTCTTTGCAGTGCTGTGGCAGAGGTGATGTCCACCCCTCTGCTCATGCCATCGTTTTCCCTGCCAGGATGGAGTCTCCCCTCGAGTCCGTAAGCCAAATAAACCCATTCCTCCACAAGCTGCTTTTGTTTGGATTCTTTCTGCGCAGCAACTAGAAAGCTGACCGCAACAGTCTGTTAAAGGGAGGAATTTAGGGGTATAACCTGCTGGACTCTGCTGACCCAGAACACAGATATCCTCTGATCACATTAAGTCCATTCTCCAGATCTGTGGGCCTATAGTCACTTACCTTGTTGTCTTCAGTGCTCTGATCAGCACTCCTTATACATGCCCTCTTTCTCTGGCCAAGAGTCCAGTCAGGTCACTGTGGAAATTGGGCAACAGGTGTAAGATCAGTCAGCATCTTTAAACATTTCCTGTCAATATTAGTCATCTGTGCTATTCAGGCCAAAGGTACCCCAAGGCAGAGGAACCCTAGCCACACTGCTTTAAGCGGCTGGATTCATAGTTGTAAAATTGACTTTAGGGCACGTTACAAGTAAAGAATTTAGCGTCCCACAGCAATCATCTTGGAAAAGTTATTTGTAAGCTCCATAAAAAATATTCCAGTAATTCTTTCCCATAGTTCATTCCCATATTTCATTCCCATAGTTCATTCCCATTGTTTGTTCTTGTAATTCAGCCCCACACTCTTATTTCTTTTTCTTATCTAATTACTCTTGCTAAGATTTCCTGTATGGTCATTAAATAGCTATTGGGTTTGAATGCAAAGATGCCCCATAGGCTCATGTGTTTTGAATACTTGGTCCTTAGCTGGTGACAATTAGGAAAAGTTGTGGGGGCTTGGAGAGGCAGAGCCTTGATGGAGGAAACATGTTGCTGAGGGTGGGCTTTAGAGTAACATAGCCCAGCTCCAAGCCCAATACACAGATTCCTTCCTTCCCCTTGATATGGAGATAGGACCGAGGCTTCTTGCTCAGGCCTGTCTTGCTTTCTTCACCTTGACGAAGCTTGCCCTTGAAACTGCTGACTGATAGAAACCCCGCCCCTCCATATGCTGCTTTTTGTGGGGTGTTTTATCCCAGCAAAATCGACATAGCTTGGCTTTTTCCTTCTCTGAGAAAAAAAAATGTTCTTTTTGTTTATTTTTTTTCCATGTGATGTTGGCTTTGGGTTTGTCACACATGGATACTCTGTGCCAGAGGAGAATCTGGCCTTGACAGGAAGAGCAGTTTCTTTATTATAACATTCTATGATTGTCATTCTAAATTGGAAACTACAGATCCCAGGCCAGGGCCAGTCCATCCAGTTTTCTAAGTACTGACTTACTAGCACACATTCATACCTGTGTAATTTACATGTCACCCTCTATTACATTACAAAGGCAGGGATGAGTGGTTACCACAGACTCCATTTCACCAAAGCCTACGATACTTACAGGAAATGTTTCTCCACTCCTTTCTGAATGGATGAATTCTTTGATAAAACTAATTTACCTGCCGTTAAGCCAAATGGCACTGCAACTAAAATATTATCCTTAGAGAGATAGTGCTTCTGTTTTAAGATAGTAATACAAATATTCAAGGCATTCCTTCTGAGGTCATGGCTTCCTACACTGGAATTTCTTGTGGAATGACCCTAAGAAAAGCTGGCTGTGAGGATTACCTAACACGTGCTTTTCCCAATCCTGTCAGGCATGAAACACAGAACCTTCTGGAGTCTTCCCAGCAAGCTCAGAAAGGCTGAAGGCTGGTATCCATCAGGCTCCACCTGAACCATAAGCAACATTCCATCTGAAGTCTGTGATCACTTTTATCTACTTAGATGTAGAGCTGTTTCTTTCTTTTTTTTTTTTTATTATTATTTATTGTCCATAATGAGTTACAACATTTAGTGGGCAAACAGTGAGTTGTTATCCCCAATTCCCCACTGCCCTCCCCTCCCCCCTCCACTGGATAACCTCCTCCATGGGTCGTCTGGATCAGTCCTTGTGACAGGGGACCATGGATAGCCTAGTATTCAGCCAGGTTCTCCTGGCCATGCCTCTGGATAATCTCCCCC